>JAODAL010004779.1:110000-151702 GCA_025379985.1 Phyllomedusa bahiana | reverse complement strand
TTTTAAGGAATAAACTTCCTGGATTTTTTAAAAATTTTTTTGGGCTTTACACTTCAAATAAAACTTGACATATTAAAATAGTACCATAAAACTAGTGATCATGCACATTTTCCAAACTTGCAAGCTCCTCCAGAGTTTGTTATTTTAGGCACTTTTATGATTTCAGCTGCCAAAACTATTTCAATAGCAGCATAATAGTAGAGGCTTCCTGTTTATGCCATCTTTAATGTGGAGCTTTACTTTAAAGGGGTTGTCTCACTGCAAGGTTTACTTTTTATGCAATATATGTCCATTAACTGTGTCCTACCTATTCTGAAATATCCCCTCTTGTATGGGCTGCATCAGATCCTCAGGTCACTATAGCCACACACCTGTTCAATCTCTCATAAGAGGCTGCCAGTGCTGGTTGCTATAGCTACAGACCTTCTCAATCTTTCATGATAGGCTGCCAGCACTGGTTGCTATAGCTACAGACCTGGCTTCTACTGCAGCCTAGTAGAAGCCAGTAAACACATCCCTGATTTCAAAATGAAACCAAGAAAACAGGACTGAGGTAAGATGAATCAATGTAGCGAGACAACCCCTTTAAAGCAGTATTCCCACAATCCTATTCATATCTAATTTCTCAAAATAAAAAGTGTGTGAAATACAAGTTAACTTTTACCCCATTCAGCCCCCCAAATCCCTCATTGTTCTAGTAGTACATTTGGCTGAGGACAGGTATGCATGATTCCACTTCTTTATTACATTTTGTGGCAGTAGGAATACTCCAGACCAATGTATGCATTACATTGGGAAACAAAAAAAAAAAAATATTTTTTTGGGCGCTTAGAAATGTTGACCTTATTCTGGGTATTTGACCGCTGCTGACTCTGAAAATCCCATCCATTTTGTTCTAGCAGCTCTAGTTTCTGAGATGTTGTTTACATGATTCTACATTGTTCTTGTGATAATTTTTTTTACAATTTTGTAGTGTAGATGAACAGAATTGAATTTGCTCATGCTCTTTCATGTTTTTGTTTGCATGTGTTCTTTAAATGTTCTAAAACTTATGTCTTTTCTGTTTCACTTGAATTTCCAGCATTTCTTTAGTATAATATTGAGTGACCACTACTTTCAGCATCCTATACTTGGTAAGGTGGCAATGCCGGATCTCCAAAACTAGAGCTGATGGCGGAAAACAGGTGTCATTTTCAGAATCGGCGCTTAAAACATACTCAAAAACGGTTCCAACTTTTAAGGCACCAAAATGAGTGTTCCCCAGTGTTATTGTAGTGTCCCACAGACACAGGAAATGGATTTACACTGGATGTCCTGATAGAATGTCTACACATGCACAGTACGCAAATTCCCTTTAAAGGAACTGGGAAGTGTAGTCTTCAGTAGGATAGCAGACAGTCCATGATATGCAGTGCTGGACCGCCATCCTTTTATTATGTAGCAAATATCACAGAACTGCGGGAATGCCAAATCAGAAATAGAGCACACAAAGGGGTAGGTAACGCCTCATTTAAGGTGCATTCTATGTGGCTGCTTGACGTTAAAGCAAAGAAGGTATTTTGGGATAACCCCTTTACAGACCATAATAACGTTATAAGCAATTACAAAATTTCTATTTGATATTGATGTGATTGATTGTTATGAAAAAAAAATAATGTATACATTTAACACAGAATCAAATTATTCAGACAATTGTCTTTTATGGGTTCTGAGAAACCTCTCAGCTGTAAAAAGAGACTATAGAATGATAGTAAAACCCGCTGCAGGACATGTGTATACATTTTGGACCATTCAGGTGAATGTGCATTTGATCTTTTGACATATGTGAAACAGTAGAACGAGAGATTTTGAGGTCTGATCAAGTAAGAGTATTTTTCATAGTCATCATTGTTCATTATGACAGTATTATTTTGCCTAAAGTCTCACTTAATTCAGTGTAATTGACTGAATTAAGAAAAAATGATGTATTACATTAGTGTAGGGAGAAATCTCAGAAATGAGAACACTTCATTACAAATTCCTTAGCTTGACACCTTGGCAGTAAAGACAGTGCCCATAGCAACAAATCATATGTTTGCCAGCATTTCCAATCCTACTTACAAAATGTTCAATTTTCATATTGGACCATGTAGTTATAACTGCTTAAAGGGCAACTTCCTCTGGGTCATTGTCAAGCCATTATGAGTGGTGTCACATAAAAGGTTAAGTGGACTGACAAATATTATAATGGCTCTTCTGTTTATAGTATTTATGAATTTTTGGGATAGCCAAGCCCAAGAACACATCCAGTTCTAATAAAGTTTTTAAAATGTAATTGTTGTAGCAGGTATTTATATAGTACTGCAGTATTCGTCAGGGTATTGAGGTGTTAATAATACAATCAAATCCACTGTCTGTTTACCTCAGGGCAACACTACTTACTAATTCAAGCTAGGTACCTAAACATAGTCTAGTCTTCTTAGCTGCTTTTATTTTATGCTTGTAGATTTATTAAATTTAATTTTCTGTATATGATTATGGGAGCAGCCATCTTGCCTGAGATGCTTTAACAGTATTTTGAAAAATACTTTACTGCAGGTATTTGTACTATAGGAGCCTATGTACAGAAGCTTACTCACTGATTTCTATGGGATAGTTTTGTTGGCAGTTATCTGGGAAGAAGTAATTGAGTAGGGTGGGAAAGGTTAACCATGATTTCTGTCTCCTATTGTGAATGGTTTAAAGCTGGGTTATGTATATATTATATTTCATTGTAATTCTGCCCATTATGATAATGAAGAAACTGTTGACAAGTGATGTCCACAGAAAAGGCAGTGTTGGGATATTATTGGGCTTAGTGGCCATAGTAAAAACTACAGGATTTAAGGATTTTATTTAAATATATGTATAGTGACATGAAAATCAAATAAAATAAAAATTGCCTAAAATTCTGGAAATAAATATATTTAAAATAAATAACCTTTTTAGACACTAGGTTATTTTCTGATGACGCATACTCTTTAAAGAGACCGGTATATCAACAGCAGCATGTTGGTAGATTCCAAAGGAAATGCTTTTTCCTGCAAAGTAAAAGTAAACTGAAACATTTATAAAAAGAACAAACAACTTAATGTATGCTGCAAAGAAGTTAGATTTTAAATGTAGACTACGATGTCCTCAAACAGAAAAGGTGGCGTTTCATGTTATTATATGTACAGCTTTCCAGTCTACTGCATGCAGTGCATCAGTGCTCTATACCTGACAGATATACACTGTTCTACTTAGGTTACAGAATTCCTATATACCTAACGTATGTACAGAATATACTAATTTATATTGCTAATATGATGTAGACATTAGCATATTATGCAGTCTCCTAATATTCAAGCCACAAAACTTCATTGTTGGTAGATCAGGAATAGTTGTATGAATAAAATTGGGACCTTTAAGACTAATACGGGTTAACAGGGTAACATCTTGATAGGCCAGCATTGGGGCAGCCTGTCAATTCATGGTTTTTGAGCATCTGTAAATTCTTTAAAAGTAGAATGAACATCATGTTTATGAATTCCCTGTTCCACTTTGTTTTCGACTCCTGCTATTATGCCGGGCAATGGGGCTGGACTTCAGAGTTGTACAGTTGTGTACTTAATAATTTCTATATGGGCATACTGCTCAGTGCTGGTGCCCCATTGTTTAATAGTCACACACTTGTAGCTACTTCTCAGTTCTTAGTGAAACCTGGGCTAGGTGATGACTAGGAGCCAATGTCCAAAGAAGTAAACCTGTTTTAAACCATGTTTTTGCCAGTCCTTTCTCAATAATAACAGGGATGGTGGTCTTTCTTAACACGTATTGATTCCTGGGACTGTACAGTGTAGTAAATCTGCCGTCTTTAGAAGTCCTGTTTCTGTGGGAATAATAGCTGTCTAGTGCTTTATTTGTAGATTTAGAACTATGATGGTCTTGTCCAATTACCCAGTAGCATTCTTACCTGAATACAAAAATCTCCTGGTGAGGACTGGTGCTTTACTACTACAATGAATTTATTACTCTGGTGCTCAGAGAAATGTGCTTGTTTTTAATCATTTGCATATATATTTGCAGCTCAGTCGCGTTGTTTCCCACAGAAGAAAAACAACTCATGAACTGGACCTTGAGACAAGCTAAGAATAAAATAGCAAATGTTATAATTGGAATTCTATATCCTGCAGTAAAAGATGGGAGAAGAAAAAGAATGAATGACTTCTTGTCAGTGCTGCAGTGGACAGGAACACAAATATTGCAGTTGACAATCGTTGAAAGTTTTATTATAAGAAGAAAATGAACATTTGTGACAAATCTATTTTTATGCCACTTTTATTCTTAACATTGTATATATTTAATGATACCATTTTGTACAATTAAATTATTTATACTTCATTTGCTTACTGTTATCAATTGCTTCATTTCTTCAGTAGTGACCACAGATTCTTCTGTGCGCCACCTACTTGCTTATCAAAATCCCCGCAGACACTATTCACTGTTAAAAAAAAAATTATCATGCATTCTTCATGTCCGGCTAGTTGGGACCCTGCGAAGTGCCTTGTATTGATGCCACCTCCCCAAATAATTGAGTGTTTATGTTACTCAAATATTAAAGTCATACAGTACCTAAATAACATGACTGCAAAGTTCCTAATCTGCCCTTGTAGTAAACTGGGGAATATAGCTGCTTTTCTGTTGGTTCCACAACCAAATGTGAAATCTGGGGTGCAATTTCCAGTTGGCCAAACCTTTAAGACTAGTTGTGCCCTGCACTGTAACTGTGTGTTAAACACAGACTAATGCACACTGCAATATTGTGGTTGCAAGGAATTATAATATGGATTAAAGGTGCATGTGCCTTCAATTTCATGCTGTGGAAAAATTGTGTCATTCTCCACCCAACTCTGTATAGATGGAGGCGTTGTCCTCTACAAGCAAGCCCATACTGAGGCTAGGTCCACACAGCAAAATGAAAAAGCCAGCCAAAATCCGACGGTATTTTCACTTTGCTGAACCGCCATTTTTTTTGCATGTTTTCTTTTTTGTGTGCAAGAAAAGGGCGGTCAAATTTAGAATTCCCACCAGCCCAGTACATTAGGGCTGCGGGAATCCGACATCGTTCCTGCGGAATATAGTACGTGTTCTGTATTCCGCTGGACATGTTTCGTTTTTGGTTTCCCTCAATAAAAAATCTGTGCTGTGTAGAGCTACACAGCACAGGTAATGGCCAGTTTTTTTCACCTAATTCAAAATACTGAATCCGCTAAAAAACTACCAAAATCCTGTGTTGTGTAGACATAGCCTAAAGAAGCCACATATTCTCTCTACAAGTATGAAGGAGCTCCCTAACAAACTAGGGAATGAGGCATTTCCATTATCATTTTTAGTGGACAGGTTCGGGGCACGGAACAAACAAAATGTCTGGGCCCACTTTCTTACCAAACGAGGAAAAAAATTCTTTGCGGGAACAGTGAAAAAAAGACAAATGCACCATTGTTCTTTGGGTTTAGTTTTTTTAGAGTTTACCTTGTAATATAAATTTTTTTTACATAGTTTTAAGATTTTTTTTCCCTCCAATCTCTCCGGGGTATTTTTTTTTACAAGTGATACCTAGAACAATATAATATAGTACGTATGTACCACAGTATATTGTTATTCTAGCGATATACTATTACACCATTCTGCTGGCTACAGGTACACCATTCAGTGGAGTAAACCAGACAGGAAAGTAAAGCGTTAAACCCGCAAACTATGTGCCCCCTCTGACCAGACTTAAAAATAACAAGTAAACAATGTGTTCTCCTTACCTGCTCTTAGGAGATGGATGGCACAGATGGTCTCCTGGACATCTTGCCTCTAGCGTATTAATGACTGAACGTCTCCTCCAGAGAAACAAACACCAGTTGCAGCTCATCCCCCATGCCCACAGAACTTGGGTAGTGCCACAGCTCCCCAGTCCCATCCAACTGCGTCTGGGCTACGTCCCAAGGCAGGAAGGAGAAGGTACAGCCTCCACCCATCCTAGCCCACTACCCAGCTCTTAACATCAGGCCTACAACACGAATACACACGCTATATACTGTGGCCGAGCGACCCTAGGCAGTCAAAGGGTTCTGCCCCTAGGTGGTGTCCGTGCCACCGAGAGCCTGGTCTCGGTGGGGGAAGCTAGGTATTGTCAGTCAGCAACATTACGGTGCTGACCCTTGTACCTAGCATGGCTAATGTCCAGCCATTAAGGGCTGGCCTTCCCGGAACAACTGCAGATGGGTGGGTGGTTGTTCCCACGTTCCAGGTCTCCGTGTTCCAGCCCAGGTATTGGGTGCATCTCTGGAGACCTATTAAAGGCCTCCTACTCCAGATGATCGGGGGGCGTGGTCTGATACCTGAGAGTGCAGCTGGAGAGAGGCCCTAGCCCCCCCGGAGGCTGAAGGGAAGCCTAAACGTGTACGGTGAGGATACCGTGTTTTGTGGGTCTGGATGGTAGGTCCAGACCCCTAATAGGCAGGGTCTATATTTGTATGTAAGTTAGTGGCTAGACGGCCTGAGGATTTTGTTTTGTATTCTGGTTGTATTTTCCTGTGCATGAATAAAACAGGCTGAAGCCAGAAAGAAGCCTGTGTCAGTGTGCCATCCGTTTAACCCAAGCGGCAAGCCCGGAGCTAAAGTAGCCCCAAAACGGTCCAGGATGGCGTCCAGACGAATGTGTCACAATACACATACACTATATATAGACACACACATCTCTTTATCTCACATCTATTTAGCAACATCAATCTATCTCCTACATAGACGCAAGATAGATCTCATACCTACAGTCATATGAAAAAGTTTGGGCACCCCTATTAATCTAAATCATTTTTAGTTCTAAATATTTGGGTGTTTGCAACAGCCATTTCAATTTGATATATCTAATAACTAATATTGCACATTTTGTGTTAGTACAATAAACCTCATTTCAATCCGGAAATATTACTGTGTCCATCAGTTATTAGATATATCAAATTGAAATGGCTGTTGCTAACACCCAAATATTTAGAACTAAAAATGATAAAGATTGGGTGCCCAAACTTTTTCATATGACTGTATCTGTCTCATATCTATTTACATCATGTATATCCAGTTCCTCACAAAAGTGAGTACACCCCTCACATTTTTAAATAACAATAAAGATTTGATACAATGTAAAGTAGTCAGTGTACAGCTTGTATAACAGTCTAAATTTGTTCTGCAGTCAAAATAACTCAATACACAAGTTATCAATGTCTAAAACACTGGCAACAAAAATGAGTACACATCTAAGTGAAAATGGACAAATTATGTCCAAGATGTCAATATTTTGTGTGGCCACCCTTATTTTCCAGCACTTAACTCTCTTGGACAGGGAGTACACTAGAGCTTCACAGGTTGCAGCCACTGGATTCCTCTTCCAGTTCTCTATAATCTATAATAATATCACGAAACTGATGGATGTTAGAGACCTTGCGCTCCTCCACCTTTTTTTTTTGCAGATGCCCCACACATGCTTTAACTCCTTAACAACTGCCCACCGACTTCTGACGTCGGCTGGTGCAGTTCGTTAGTCTACAGCGACGTCTTTTGGCGTCACTGCAGACATCGGAGTTTGCGGCTCAGGACGCCGCAGCTGTGCTGAGATCGGGGCTGTACTATTCAGCCCTGATCCCAGATCATCTCCTGCGAGCACAAGAGAGCGGGGAAACCGCCGCACCCCGGTGCTTTAACCCTTCGATTGCGGCGGATCGTCACCGCAGTGCAGTCAAAGGGTTTTCCTGCTCTGTCGGGTGATCGGAACACCCGGTAACCGACAGAGCCCGGGGAATGGCTGCACAGTCAGCCCTGGGGACCTAGAGTAGCCCCAGGGCTGTCTGTGTAATAAGCCAGTGACCAGGACAGACTGTGCTGTCCTGATCACTGCCAGTGTCAGACTGACACAGATTATAATGTATTAGCATAAAAAAAAATTAAAACAGTTATCCCTTCATGGGATTTTAAAAAAAAAGTAAAAAAAATAAAAAAAGTGTAAAAAAAAAAGGAATAAAAAAATAATAAAATTAAATATTTAATAAAAAATAATTGTGCATCTATTACACACACAAAAAAAACCTACACATGTTGGGTATCCACACGACCGTAATAACCTGTAGAATTAATCTAACAAGTTAAGTGTGAAATGTGAATGGTGTAAAAAAAAAAAAAATAATTAAAAATACAAAAAAAATTCTGCAATTATTTATAAGTGAACTTAAACTATTCCCCAATAAAGCACAACTTGTCTCGAATAAAACGAGACCTCATACAACTGCGTCATTGAAAAAATAAGAAAGTAACAACTGTTGAAACGCAAGGAGGCAAAGACTAAAAAAAAATGTTCTGGTCATTAACTACTTTTCAGGCCTTGGTCTTAAAGGGGTTTTGCCATGAAGTGAGTTCCTTACCTCTTATCTGCTCAGGAGAGAAGATAAAGCATGCTGAGTCATGGGGGAGAGGGAGGGAGGCTGAGAAAGAGCCAGGCATCAGGGAGGATCTGCAATGTTTACTCAAATAATTACATTACAACCAGTGGATTCTCTATACAAAAGACAGGCTCATTCACTGCTTTTTCTCCCCAGTCCCTTGCAAGCTCCTTAATGTTCCCTGTCATCAGATAAGGAGTGCAAACACGCAAGCGAGGCCAGATCAGCTCCTGTCAGTGTCTTGGTCGTGTCTAATGTAAACTATCAGGAAACTAAAGGGGACTGAGCAATGCTGTAACTCTCAGAGGCTTCACTTTTTGTAATCACATATATTTAGAAAAGTGATTAAAATACCCATTTTGGAGGATCCCACGTCAACATTACATCGTGGCAAAACCCCTTTAAGGGGTTAAAGGGTTTAGATCTGGAGACCTGCTTGGCCAGTATAGCACCTTTACCCTCATTTTCTTTAACAAGGCATTGGTTGTCTTGAAGATGTGTTTGAGGTCATTAACATGTTGGAATAATACCCTGTGGCCGAGTTTCCAACGGTCATGATGAAGGTATTGATGCTATTGACTGCCCTGGCCCATCCCCAGACCTGAATCCAATTAAGCACATCTGGAACATTATGTCTCGTTCCATCTACCAATGCCACGTTGGACCATAGACTTCCAGGAGTTGACTAATGCTTTAATTCCGGGTCCTCAACTCCAGTCCTCAAGGCCCACCAACAGGTTTTGTTTTCTGGCTTTCCTTAGCATTGCATCAGTGATTTCATTTTTGTCAGTGCATTCTGTGGGATATTCTGAAAACATAACCCGTTGGTGGGCTTTGAGGACTGGAGTTGGGGAGCCCTGCTTTAATCCAAGTCTGGGAGGAGATTCCTCAGGAGAACATCCACCACTTCATCAGAAGCATGCCCAGGCATTGTAGGAAGGTCATACAGGCATGTGGAGGTCACGCACACTATTGAGCCTCATTTCCTTGTCTTGAGGCATTTCCACTGAAGTTGGATGTGCCTAAAATTAAATTTTCCACTTTGATTTTGAATATTCTTCCAAATCCAGACCTATATATTAATTTTGATTTTTATTGATCATTTTTATGTTTTATTGTTCTCAACACATTCCACTACGTAATAAATAAAGAATTGCAACTGGAATATTTAATACACAGATGTGGTATTTTAGTGTTCCCCTTGTTTTTCTGAACGATGTGTGTATATGTATGGGGTGCAGGTGTATTAAATTTGGTGTTATCACTCTCTCATACTGATCACTGAAAGTTCAATATGGCCCCTTATTGCAAAGAACTGTCTGAGGATCTGAAAAAATTAATTGTTGCTTTCTATAAAGATGGCCTAGGCTATAAGAAGATTGCCAACACCCTGAAACTGAGTTGCAGCATGGTGGCCAAGACCATACAGAGGTTTAACAAGACAGGTTCCACTCAGAACAGGCCTTGCCATGTTTGACAAGTTGAATGAATGTGATCTGCATCATATCCAGAGATTGTCTTTTCAAATTAGACATACGAGTACTGCTAACATTACTGCAGAGGTTAAAGAGGTGGGGGTTCAGCCTGTCAATGTTCAGACCATATGCCACACACTGCATCAAGTTGGTCTGCATAGCTGTAGTCCCAGAAGGAAGCCTCTTCTAAAGTTGATGCACATGAAAAACCACAAACAGTTTGCCGAAGACAAGCAGACTAAGGACATGGATAACTGGAACTATGTCTTCTGGTCTGATAAGCCTAAGATAAGCTTATTTGGTTCAGATGGTGTCAATTGTGTATTGCCTACAGTCAAGCATGATGGTGGGAGTGTCATGGATTGGGGTTGCATGAGTGCTGCTATACACTAGAGCTTCACAGGTTGCAGCCACTGGAATCCTCTTCCACTCCTCTATAATCTATAATAATATCACGAAACTGGTGGATGTTAGAGGCCTTGCACCCCTCCACCTTCCACCACAGCGGTTGTGTGTAGCTATAGTTCATTAAGGGAATCATGAATGCCAGCAAGCACTGTGACATACTGAAGCACAGCTTTCGGAAACTGCGTCACAGGACAGTATTCCAACATAATGACCCCAAACACACCTCCAAGATGACCACTGCCTTGCTAAGATAATGAAGGTAAAGGTGCTGGACTGGCCAAGCATGTCTCCAGACCTGAATCCTATTGATCATCTGTGGGGCATCCTCAAACGGAAGGTGAAGGAGTGCAAGGTCTCTAAAACCTACAAGCTTAGTGATGTCATCATGGAGGAGTGGAAGAGGATTCCAGTGGCTGCAACCTGTGAAGCTCAAGTGAACTCCATGCCGAAAAGTGTTGAGGAAGTGCTAGAAAATAATGGTGGCCACACAAAATATTGACACTTTGGGCACAATATGTCTATTTTCACTTAGAGGTGTACTCTATTTTGTTGCCAGCAGATTAGACATTCATGGCTGTGTGTTTAGTTATTTTGAGGGCACACCAAATTTAGACAGTTATACAAGCTGTACACTGCCTACTTTACATTGTATCAAAGTGTCATATCTTCAGTGTTGTCTTATGAAACGATATAATACAATATTTACAAAAATGTGAGGGGTGTACTCACTTTTGCAAGATACTGTACACACATACACACAGTATACAATATATAAACAAACAGGCCTGCTGCTGCTGTAGTCACTGTTCCTTCTGGGCCCTCCCCCATCCTATTGGACCGGGCCCTCTCTTTCTCCCTCTCTCTTTTCTTCTCATAGGTCTGGGCCTCATAGGCAGCCAGTGATGCTGCCGATGTATTCATGCTACAGAACATCTGGACGTCGTGTTTCAGTCAGTGTTGGACTGGGGGGTCTGGGGCCCACAGGGGAGTTATCTTGGGGGGGCCCACCCTAGAGCTACTGTATGTGAAAATATTACCGGCCTCTTGGACATAAATGCATCCATTCTACCACATAATACAGTGTGCAAAACAGAACTGTATTGTGTAGTACAGAATACCAAGTGAGTCACATATCTGTCTATCTCACATATCTGTCAGTCTAACATATGGCTAAGTAGCTCCATCCATATCCCCCCTCCACGTTTTCCCTTGGTCACGCACCAGCAAGAAAGTAAAAGTAACACATATCACAGGGTCAGGTGTTCCCTCACTTTTACAATCAGGTACAAGTGTACAGTGCCACTATACCCACGCCGATATAACCTACAACATCGCCATATAGCCACCACAGAGTGGACCGACACCAGCTCTGGTGACATCACATTACAGTGAATACAACACTGATCCAATATAGAAGTAAAATAACCCCTGAAATCGGGGACTCACCGGAGACGTCCTATCTGATGAGTCGTTCTCTTCTCTCATGAGTCGTTCTTATTCCCTTTTCTTCTGCATCCGTTCCACACCGCCATGATGAGTTGTCCCGGCCACAACTCATCCCTGCAGAAATAACCCACAAATATCTTAGAATTCTCATTTTTCCAGCATCTCTTTACCTATTCCCACCTCTGTACAAACTTCCCAGGGGTGGGAGATCTGGTACAAGCCATAACTTAGAGGCCTAGTATCCTAAGGGGTGAAAGGGTGGGGAGAGGACTAAACCCCTGGAGATAATGCTACAGCTATGGGCTGCTTCCCTCTCAATTATATTATCAGGTAGGTAGACAAGACCCTAGGTAGGTAGGCAAATGTGCAAGGCCCCAGGTAACTAGATAGGCCCTATTTAGGTAGGTAGACCCCAGCTGGATAAGTTGGTAGGCCGGCCCCAGGTAGGTTGGTGGGTACCTAGCCACGGGTGGGTAGGTAAGTAGCCCCCAGTTAGATAAGCAGGCCCCAGTTAGGAAAGTTGATAGGCTACAGTTAGGTTGGTGGACCTCAGTTAGGTAGGCTGTAGGTAGGTGTTGGTGAGTCCCATTTAGTTAGGCTGTAGGTAGGTGGTTGCCCCCAGTTAGGTAAGCTGTAGGTAGTTAGGGCCCCCTTTATATAGGCTGAAAGCAGTTAGGGACCCCCTTTAGGTAGTATACAGGCAGTTAGGGCTTCCCTTAGGTAGTATGCAGGCAGTTAGGGATTCCTTTTAGGTAGTATACAGGCAGTTATGGCCTCCCTTTAGGTAGTATACAGGCAGTTAGGGGCCTCCTTTAGGTAGTATACAGGCAGTTAGGGTTCTCCTTTAGGAAGTATGCAGGCAGTTAGGGCCCCCCTTTAGATAGTATACAGGTAGTTAGGAGCATCCATTAGGTAATATACAGGCAGTTAGGGGTCTCCTTTAGGTAGTATACAGGCAGTTAGGGCCTCTTTAGCTAGTGTGCAGGTAGATAGGGCCCCTTTAGTTAGTTTGTAGGTAGTTAGTGCCCCCTTTAGTTGTAGGTAGTTAGGACCCCCTTTAGTTTGTAGGTAGTTAGGGCTCCCTTTAGTTTGTAGGTAGTTAAGGCCCCCTTTAGTCTGTAGGTAGTCAGGGCACCCGTTAGTTTTAGGCAGTCAGGGCCCCCTTTAGGCAGTCAGGGCCCCCTTTATGTAGTCAGGGCCCCTTTAGGCAGTAATAGCCCCCTTTAGGCAGTAATAGCCCCCTTTAGGTAGTCAGGGCCACTTTAGGTAGTCAAGGCCCCTTTAGGCACTCAGTGCCCCCTTTAGGCACTCAGAGGCCCACAGCAGCTCGGGGCCCACCGGGGGTGGGGGGGCCAGTCCGAGCCTGGGTTCAGCCCTAATGTATATTCAACGTCTGGTAAAAAAGAACAAGCCTGGGGCCTGTTTCACATTCACACTCTGGCCCACTATGGTGGTACCACCAGTACTGGCCTAACAGCAGCCCTGGGACAGGTGACTATATACATATAATTTCTATCCAAATTGATGCATGTTATGATACCAGTGTGTTCACCTCAAGTCCCATTTATCTCAGTGGAGAGCGATATGCCGCCACCTTGTCTCCGGAAGTGGGGACTTGGTCTTGACCAGCTTCTTCTTGAGGCTTGTGAGTGTTTTTGTTCTCAGTCCACAAAAAACAGAGTTGGTAAACGTCTTTTGAGTCATCTATGAAACAGAAATGGCAGAGCAATAGCCATAGTCAAGTCCCATTATTATAATCAGCAGCAAATATCCAAAGTAGCTGCCATATTAAACGTGGACAGCAGCTAGATGAGCTGAGATAGATTCAATAAGGTCATGGTAGGGATGTTAATGAACTTCAGAGAAGCCAAATGGAAAGTACACCAGCAGTTACAAGAAGCAAATTAATAAAAAAATTAAAAAAATGACTTACCACAGATAATTCAGCAAATAGACAGCAGGTGGATCATGTCAGATGCATGATTGGTGGAGATTCTACATGCAGGTTCGATGCAGAAACGAGAGTCAAAGTGATACCTGACCCTAACTCTCCATAAATCTTTCCCTAATCCTCACCCTACAGCTGCCCTTAACACCTGAACCTCTATCCCTAAAACTGACCCTAAAGCTTTCCCTCCTAAATGTCCCAGAGCTACAACTTCCCGTAATACAAAAATGGTTCTAGGACTCAATGGCTCCCAGTGCAGGACCCAGCAAAACCTAAAAAAACACTAACCGATATTCTCAAGAACTACAAACTCTAGAATTTAGGTAAACAGATCTTGGCAAAGAAACAACATCATAGAACTTGACACGACTTAACTAGAAATTAGATTTCAAAAAACAATAGTTTAACATTTCAGATCTAGATAGGACCTTGCGATTTATTCTGCAATCAGATGGCAGACTTAAATAAGCTTTATCGAGACTAGAAGAAGCTAACAAACTCTAGATGTGTGGAAAGGTCAGCTGACATGGAAGGATCCAGAGCAGTTGTCCTGCAATCACTCCCAACAAACACACACAGATGGCAGACATAACATAGAAAATCCTACTGACCTAGTAAAGAGGAGAGGAGGAAGTGGCTGCAAAGTTCCTGCCATTCATTACAGTTTCTTAAAAATCCAAAGCCATGCTGACAGCTGCTGGAGGGTGTGGGAGGATCCACAGAGTAAACATTGAGGTGTTCCACAGCTGCTCAGTTGGGTTTGTGACTGGAAAATCAGGGTTGGAACTTCGAAGCCTTTGTCATGCTCTTTCACTGCATGTCGTATTGTCTGGCTGGAAGATCCCATCCACCCCAAAGATGAAAACTAGCATGTTTGGGAGTATGTGATCTGCAAGAAAGGATTCATGCCCAAATCAGAGTGCTTTACACATAGATGACTGGGCCCAGAGAATGCCAGACAAACATTCTGTTCTCAAGTTCGAAGAAAACAATATTCACATTGGCAATGTAAAAACAGAGACTGAAAAATGTTATCCAGCACTCTGGAAAACACTCTCCCGACCATAACACTGCCACCACCAGCATGTATTCTTCCAGCAATGGTTGCAGAGTATTTGTTTTCTGATAGTTCTCAATTAACACTTCAACACCATCCATGCATTGAAGCAGCAAACATTACTCATCGGATAAGGCATCATTGAACAGAGATCCAATTCCAATACTGCCATGAAAATTGAAGCCTTTTCTACCAATGCTACTTCATTATCAGAAAGTGGCCTTCTTTCTGCTTTAGAGCCCCATACATAGGAGGGTTGGCTGAACTTTTGTTTTAGACACATATGTGGTAGTTCTTGGTTCATTTTGATGGTAAACTGATCCATTGTAACGTGTTGGTCCATCCTATTGCACCTTAGTAGTAGACCTTCACCGCTCACATCAATGGCACGTGGTGCTCTGCAGTTTCCATCTTGCTTTTTTCACAATAGTGCCAATTGTTCACTGAAAATACACTATCACCACAGCAGCACGAGAACCGTTCACAAACTGCACAATTTTAGAAATATACTACCACACTAGGCCTAAAAGCCACTAATTATCCCTCTTTGACCAGGACAGCAACATGGCATATGTTGCACACTTTATATACCCACCAAGCCAGCTCACGGCACGTCACTTCTGTGAGCTACCTGCTGCCAACATCAAACGTACGGTATGGTCATAATAAAATGACTTGACTTCATGTGTATGTACTAGTATGCATGTATGTGTATATAAATATATGTATATAAAATTTTAATGAAATGCTATCTGTAATGCAATCACTGGCTGTCTGCATAAAACTCCTTTAGTCCTTTACCATGTTCATTTTTTACATCTCTCCGTTTCCTGAGTGAATCTCAGGGTAATATTTAATACTAATACCAGCACTGCTAAGCCTGTAAACTAGATATACGACATTAGTGGGAAAGTAAGCACATCCCTCATGATAAAGCGTCAAATATTTTTATGTTATCAGAATTTATGCAAAATTTGATGATAGTGTAAATATAATAAAGGACGGGTTTGCCCACGTAAGAAGTGACAAGTGTTATGATTCTTGTGACAAGAGAAGCCACACGATGAGATAAATCTGTAAAAATAACCACCTTAGTGCTGTACATTCTCCACTAAATGACTGGCCTGTCACAGCTTAGAGCCGTAATGTTTTCTTCTTTAAGCCACTAAGTCTCTTGCATTAGTTTAGAACAGCAAAATCTATAAATTTGAATTAGTCACCAAGCATAATTTATATTGTAAATTTACACTTCAAAAGGCATTCAGATGACAAGATTCCTTCATTTAATTAAGGGCATGTTTTCTTACATTTGCATATTTTTTTCCATATATTAATAAAAAATTTTATAAGATAAAAGGCAATGTGTATGAAATCGACATGGAGATTTATGCGTCGCTATAGCAAAAAGTCTTCTCTGAATGTACAGTACGAAATTAGTTTAGTACAAAATACTTCATTTTTGGGCTTCGATGATTTTATTGACAAGTATCTACTCTGAATACGGAAAAAGCTGGGTCCAGAAAGGGCCGTTTTAAAGTGGTCTACGATCAGTTAACTATTGCTTAATATGGGGTGAGAGTTATAACATCTTAGATTTGGGAATATGGATGTGCAGTCACTGTCCAGCTGACCATCAGAAGATGTGCTGCATGTTCTGTGTACAGCCCCCTCAGTGATGCCCATCTACGTCCCAGAAAGAATGGTCACATAAACCCATTGTAATAGATTGTGATTACTGCAGAACCTGGGCTCCTGAATAACATGAAATATGTATGGTCAAGTCTACAAAACATGAACTAGTACAAAAACAGGTCTTGGACGAAATGCTTCTCCGGGGCCACCGTTAGGGGGGTAGAACCACTACTCCCGTACGGGGCCTGGTCAGAATGTGAGGCAAGGGGGGGCCACGCAGTCGCCGGCAGGTACCACCCCTTTGCTCCACACTAATGGAAGAGAGAGGAGACCACAGGCCTGCTCTCCCTACCATCACAATCAGCTGTCCTGTCAGAGGACATAACATAGACTCAGTGTCACTTACTTTAGCTTGAAGCATCCTGTGCACAGAGCCGTCGGCCTCTCCCCCCTGCTCCCTCTAGAGGCCAGCAGATCAGTGACGTCACGCCCACAGCCAGAGGGAGCAGGGGGGAAGGACCGACTGCTCCGTGCACAGGATGCTTCAAGCTGAAGTAAGTTACACTGAATGTAATGTAAAGTGATTGTGTGCTGCCTACTCCACCTGCAGCGCAGCCCCCTATTTTTACCATAGGGATGCCAGGCCAGTTCCTAGTCCTGTGGGGCCCCGATCAAGGCCCCTGGGATTTAAAGGGCCCCATTCAAGGCCCCAAAGATTTGGGGGCCCCACTCAAGGCCCCTTAGATTTGGGGGCCTGCACAAGGCTTCTAAGATTTGTGGGGGCCTTTAGCGGGGCCCACAAATCTTAGGGGCCTTGATTGGAGCCCCACAAATCCCAGGGGCCTTTAGCGGGGCCCCCAAATTTTAGGGGCCTTGAACTGGGCCCTTTAAATACCAGGGGCCTTGATTGGGTCCCCCTTATCTTAGGGGCCTTGATCGGGGCCCTGCAAATCCCAGGGGCCCTGCTCAAGGCCACTGTGTTGTTGGGGATGGCTGGTGGGGGCGGGGCAACGGGGTTGGGTGGGGGTGGGGTTGATAGGGGCGGGGTTAACAGGGGGCCCAGGTGCTTTAGCTGTAGGGGCCCTGAAATTTCTGATGGCGGCCCTGTGCTTCTCTCACAATATCTCCTCATCCTACCTTGGGACTGTCACCACTCCTGTATCGGCATAAGAAGACATATTTGCCTTTTAGCGCTTTAGGAAAGAATATGTTGACCTTGAGGGTTGTCGACCATATATTGCATAAAAAAAACCTATAACAATTAATGAATCATTTAATGAAATGTTTTAACAACTTGACAGAAGCGAACAATACAAAGAAGAATAAAATGTTTTGATTTCTTGCTTAAAGAGAACCTTTCACATAGGTTGTGCCCCCCTTGCTGAGGACAGCACAAGCTAGTGTCAGACCTGCTGTTTCCAGCCCTGTGTCCCTTATTCTATAAGATGCTGTATTCTTAGAGCATGTACCCCTCAAATCTTATTCATGAGCAGGTGTTTGCTCCGCCCACTGACAGTTATTTACATGTTTCTACTTATTCAAAGTAATAGGTTTAGCAGTTGAGGTGGGTGGGGCATGAATTAATTAATGTCAATGCTTAAAAAACGGTGTGTGTCATCAGGACAATCACGTTGGAGACTACAACAGTAGTCTGCCATCATGTGTATATCCCAACTGCCTTGATACCTCTTTTCAATCATCTTAATATCCTGGTGGAACCTCTCGCCTTCTTCCTCGTTGAAGTCTCCAGGGTTATCTGGAAATCAGTTTAAATGGCTATGGAAATAGTGTATCTTTATTCTCATATTAACTCTGAAATTTCTGAAGTCAGTGAGCATATCGTGCACCAATTCTTCACAATTGTCTGCTCTGTGATACCCAAATAGTTCTTCACAACAGAGACAAATCTCTTCCAGGCTGAAGCCTCAGTGTCATCCATGCATTTGGTAAAGCTGGAATCATCTATGAGTTTACGAATGTGAGGACCATAAAAGATTCCAGCGTTTTTCCATGCTCAGTCCAGGGAGTGATCTACAAATGTACTTGAAGCAACCACCCATTTTGTCCAAAGGACTAAAAAATTGCTTCATCAATCCTAGCCTATTATGAAGCCGTGGGAGAATGATTTTGCTCTTGGCCACCAGCAGCCTACTGATGATATGTGCAGCGCCAACAATTATTTCTTCCCTTGTAGGCTATGACAGTTTTGTCCAGGATCTTGCTTTGCCCTGATATTCCAGAGACACATGAAGCCTGGGTGTTTTGTATATGCAGAATGCTGTCCAAGCAAAAACTTCAC
This sequence comes from Phyllomedusa bahiana, assembly GCA_025379985.1. NCBI lineage: Eukaryota > Metazoa > Chordata > Amphibia > Anura > Hylidae > Phyllomedusa > Phyllomedusa bahiana. Next base: position 132,960 of record JAODAL010004779.1, on the reverse strand, counting down.
CATCTTCAGATCAACACAAATTGACCACTGGTGTGATAAAGGATTTTCTATAATACGATTTTTACATTTTCATATTCTTCTTTAAGTTTTGTTGATTGAGCAATAGGAAGTAACGCATAATGGTTCCCATTGTGCAAGAGAACACATTTCAAGCTTCTAATGGAGCTGTCTACAAAAAGCCGCCAGTCTTCTGGTTGATATTCTGTTACTCCCATTTGAAGTACCATTCCAGGGATATCATTGCAGTATACAGGTTCCTCCTTTTGACTGAAATATGAGAGAAGCTTCTCTTCTCCGATAAGCTGTAATTTTAACTTCCGTCTTTATAAGATTTCGTTCATTGAGTCTGGATTAGAGATGGGCGAATTTCTCAAAAATTCGGTTCGGTCACTTGCCGAATTTTCCGACAAAATTAGTTTCGGTCCGAATTACTTTGGCATGAATCGCGTTAAAAAACAGCTATTTCCAGGCTACACAGAGCCGCAGGTGCAGTAGAACGTTGTGCCAAAGCTTAAATATGCAGAGGGAGCTTGGTTTGGTCTTCATACAATGTTTTTATTTTAGTATGACACGCCTTACTGCCGCCGCTCTTAGAATCGCTTCACTAAAAAAATTCCCTGGGCACCCTTTTAAAAGGGCAAAACTGACCAAAAAACTGAAGCAGGAATTGTAGCCTGATAAAGTCATGCCAGGAAAGCTGGAAAAAAACAAGCCCAGAGCTCAGGTGGCAACTTATGCAGAGTGGGAGGGGGACGGCGGCACCACAGGCACAGTGGTCAGACAGTGGCACAATGACATTTGGAGGTGGCAAAAAAAGGACTAGGCCCCAGAGTGGGACAATCACGTGTGGAGGTCACGGCAGCAGCAGCATAAGTCAGGAGTGCCAAATACATTCGGAGGGGCAAAAAGGAGTAGGCCAAGAGTGGCACAATGACACAATGTGGAGGTCATGACAGCCCACGTGCGCATGAGGTCAGGCAAATGGCCCCAAGACATTCTGGGGGGTGGCAAAAACAGTAGTGGGCCCCAGAGTGACAATGACAGGATGGAGGTACGGGGGCAAAACCAGTCCCTGGTAAAGATGGTTGGTGGAGATGGGGAAAAACTTCCCGATGGTGGGATCAGGGGGGGGGCGGCATCACAAAGGGGGGAGAGGAATTTTTAACCCCGACTCATTTCTCACAGTTTGGGTGAGGGGGTCATGGCTGAGTAGCTGACGCCTAATGCTTTGGGTTTTTGGAAATCCTGGCCCATCCTGCCCAATATTTTACAAAGGTCAGTCGTTCCCATTTCCCGTGACAACGGGGGTTCTCCTTGGGGGAACGTGGCCCCGCCCCAAGAGCACCCGTTGATGCCACATATGGCCGGGCAGGACAGCTTCTCCACGCAAACTCGGGAATTCCGACCACAAAACCAGTTTTGGCTGGCCCGTATCCCCGGGATCTTCAAAAAAGGGGGGGCAAGTGCTGTCCAAGTAGGCCCCCCACCTGTTGGGTTTAGGGGCGCTCCCTCCGCTGGCTGCTGCGGGGGACTACCCTCCCACTAGGGGGGTGAAGGAAGTGCTCATCAGGACTCCAGACTTAGGTTGCTGTGATGACGGTACTGCCCTACCCCCACCTCCCCAGCAGCCCGCGCAGTAGTACGTGAAAACTGAGGAACCCCCCGGTCAACCGAGAGGAGGAACATCCCGCACATAGGCAGCGGCCAATGAAAAGGGGGAATTCCCCCTATAGTATTTGAGTTTGTCCCCCCTTCAATACGGGGAAAAAGGCCCAATTTTTTGGCCGGTAGCGGGGTTCAATGGGGGGAGACCCAGAATTCTTTCCCTTTCCCGGATGCTGACTATTCAGCTGTCAAGCCGGGCAAATCACATGCTGGGGGCCATCTGCACAAGTGACCCGGGGGGCCCCTTTCCCTCCATCTCCCTGTAACTGCCACGGTGCTTGGGGGTATCTTCTGTCTTCTCTCTCCATCTACCTCCTCCGCTGCTCCTGCCCTCCTCTCTTGCACCTGGGAAAAAAATCCATATTTCCCCAGAAAAGCTTCTCCAATGTCCCTCCCCCCTCCATTTCACCCCCCAAGGGGATCAGGGGCCCCGCGAGTTGTAGTCACCATGTCTTCATCCCCTCCCAGACAGATTTTTTAGCATTGTTGCAGGAATGAACAGTGGAATGCGTTATTCATCCCCATCCCGGCGACTGACAATAAAATCGCCCCCTCGGGCCTCAACAAACGGCATTTCACGCATGAGCTGCCACGGTTGACATCAAATTAACAGGGGATACCCCGTGCCTGGAACAAAAAAAATCGTTTAAAGGCCTTTCTCTGTTCCCTACAGCGGGCCACATGTGAGGTGGAATTCCCCCGGGTGGAAACGTCGCATATCAAGTGTTTGGGGGAAAGGCGTTCGCTGTGCAACTCGAGGGGGTGTTCCGGGTTTGTAGGAATGGGGAAGTGCAGCACAGTTCCTGGCCATTTTCAGAAACTTTGAATCGGTGGAAAACTTCAGGAACCTTTTCACAAAACCCAATTTAAACGGCGCCATACGGGGCATGGACCACCCTCCTCGGTGCAGCTGGCACCTGTTCCCCCCATTTTCCCGTACCAGGTTCCGATTTGCAGTTGGCGCGGGAAACCCCACACGATTTCTTGCTGATATGCGGAGCAGTTCCTCCCCTGGTGATTTTTTCGCCGAGGCAAGCCAGGGTAAACGTTTTGACACCGCGTCCCCACACATTGGATGATGGAGCAGACTTTGGAGGCTGAGATGGGGTGGTGGGAGGGGGAAAGGGGGCGACATTGGCGCGGAGCCGCAGTTTGCAACGTGGAGAGAAAGCGGAAACTCCTGTCCAATTTGGGGGTTTTTTTAAAGGGAAAGTAAAGCATAAACCACCCGGTTACTTTTACGGCATTAGCAGGCCCCCCCCTGCAGAAAACATACCATTAGAACATATGCCGTAAACCACAAATGTTCTTTTTTGCGTTTTTAGGATATTTTTTTTCTTTTTAATTAAAAAGCAATCTTCACCAATTTTGCCAAAAAAAAAAAGCGTTGGATGAAATTTTATATACTTCTCATATAAGCACAAAAAAAGTTTAGGAAAATGTAACCTGGAATCCTCGATATTTAAAGCCCAAAGGGTCGGCATTTTCCGCCAAAGGTATCTACTGATTTCATGCCTTTCAACAGAGATCAAGGGAGCACCCGGGGGTTTAGATGTCCTCCATAAAAACACCACACGACTTTCGGGGTAACCACCCCCCTTCTCAAGTGTGAGCGGTCCTACGTACGCTATCTATTTGTATCCGAATGCGGGTGAGGGCAATTAAACCCGCCTACTATGCAATACAAACATCTACACTCATGTACCAATATACTCACTTAAAAGTTAAACATACTATCTAGTACAAACGTTTCTATTAAAACAGCAGAAAAAAGCATGTACATTTTTACATATTCCTTTTAAAATCCCAATAAAAAACTGTTCTAAGATAAAATCCAATAGGGAGGCAGAAAATTGCAAATTATAATCAAAAAGAAACCTTCCACGGGCACGTTTCATTAAGCCCTTTTGGACAAAAGCATCCAATCTATTGACCAAATACTTCACGCTGCACAATCGAGTTTAAAACTGAACGGTCACTCCCCGTGACCCCCTCCAACACGACCAGCGCAAGCGAACATTGTGTGGTTCTCAAAAAAATTCTAGCGACGCCCTTTTTAAAACCAAACTTTTTTTGTTTTTGTTGTTGGTCCTGAGCCAAAAAACTCAGCCTCACGGGGATTTTTTTTCCATCCGGGCTTATAAAAACAAAATTAGAGATTATGTTCATTGAGCCTAAACATCAAATATGTCGGGCCCAACAAAAAATTTCCCGCAGGGGGCATTTGAGTAAAAATAAACATTGCGGGGTAGTGCATGTGAAGACCACGATGGGACCGAGTACCTTGTGATGGAGTGAATAGAATCCCCCCTTTATGATCCCATTGAAAAATTGGACAACCAGGCGGGGGGTAAAAACCCTTCCTGGTCTGAAAAATTTGTTGGCGAATTATATTTTTTTTAAGGTCTGAATGTACAACGAATTTACCGATAGATTTACCTTTTGATAAATAAACTTAGGTGGGTTTTAAATAATGGCCATTTTTTGATCTTTTGCAGTAAATGCCAGTATTTCCAATAGTTCTCCTAACTAGGTTAGCAGGGGAATCAACACTAAATGTATCCGCATCTAATGCTTTCTCTAGGTTTGGGAGCCCGCGCTTATTGCGTAAAGGGGGCCCCCCACCTCTTTCCTTTTTTAAAACTACTCTTCAGAGTAACCTTTTGCAGTGAATTCGGGATAAGCTTCTTTTTTGTTGTTGAAATTTCAAAGGGAACAAATTCGGCGAGCCCGAGAACTGACCTTTAGGGAGGCTTAAATAACATGGGGGCATGTTGACTACGATATAAGTAAGTTATTTTTTTTATATCCTTAGAATATAGTGTAGTAGATAATTAGCACCTTCCCTTTTTAAAACAGTAACATCTAAGAAGTGTATAGTTTCACGATCTTTTTCAAAAGGGAAGCAATCGGGCATTTGCCGCATTGATATACCGCATGAAATCACCAGCTATCCCACTGCCTCTCCAAAACATGCAGACATCGTCCACATAGGCGCCACATAACTATTGACGCCCCCAAGGATTAGCATAAAAGAAAAACCCGAAAGATTCCCAAAGAAAAAATTGAAGGCGGGCGCAGGGGAGAACCCATCAAAAAACCCCCTCCGTTCCCAAAATAGAAATCCCCAAAATGAAAATAATTTTTCGGAGGTAAGCCCGTAACTCGAGCAGAAAACGAAAACTTTTCAGGACTGGAAACACAAAAATTTGTTCTTAATAGTTGTATTACCTTCTTCATGTGGGATAATTTAAAAATTTTTAACGTCCGGGTAACATCAAAAGTGATTCAACATGTCGATTTTTAAATTTGATTCAAAAAACATTAGTGCCCTTTAAGGGGCAGCGGGGGGATCTCTGAAAATTCCCTGCAAAGCTATCAATGTAAACGCTACTGGGTTTGGAAACCCACCCAATTTCCCCCAAACTATGGGCGGCCAGGTGGCCAGTAAGGGATTTGTGAATTTTTAGGACAAATAAAGCAGAGGGGGACGGGGGACTCAAAAATGAGCATTTTTAGGTGCTTTGATCAATTAGACCCTTTCATCGCCGCCTCTGTTAACCTCCATCGATAATCCTTGACCTAGCTGTTGGATCTTCCTTAATTTTTTTTATAAACCCCCTTCTTTCCTACTGTCTTTTTGCCTCATTAATGTAATTTTTTTTTACCAAAAGGACGACATCCACCCTTGTCGGGTTTTTCAGAAAAGTTCTCATCATTTGAATGTCTTGTAGCGCTTCCCTAATCCTTGTAAAATTATTATGATGTGGGTTATTAGTTGTTTCCATTTCTTTGAAACCTCCTGCCTAAAAAGTTTTTTTAAAGGATTCAAGCATAATGCTTACACCTCAGGGGCAATTGGCTTTTTTCCTTAATCTATCAGGTACATTTTAGTCGTTTCCCCCCTGAAGTCATCCTCAAAAGATTCCTCGACAAAACTTAAAAACCCGTCTCAAAATCGAAGAAAAAAAAACTCGGGGGGACAAAATTCAAACCTCTATTAAGAACGTTGGACGAAAAAGGGGTAAGAGTTTAGACGGGTGTTCACAATCAAATTATTTATATTTTTTCTTTTTTTCCTTTGGTTGGGGCTTTGGGGTGGTTTGTTCGTCGGTTGTTCGCCCCTTGTGGGGCTCGGGGGGGGTTTTCCTCCCTTTAAAAAAAGGGGCGTGCCCTTCTTTTTAGTAGAACAAGGTCATTTGTTTTTTTTCCGGTCATTCCGCTTCAATCAAGTAAAATCAGATGTGGATTTACATTATAGGTGTTCTACGTGTGAAAGTTCTTTCCTTTGCCCACGAATAAACTTTTTTCGGGCATAATCCCTTGTATCTCGTCGAACTTTTGATCTTAATTTAATTATTTTTTCCCGTATTTAGCAATATTTTTTTAATCTGTTTAGGGAAATTCCCCAAACGTTCACGGGGTTGCTTTTAAAATCTGTTCACAGTACGATATCACACGTTTTCTCCCAAACGCAGATGGAGGTCGGACAGTAACAACATTAGATCAAGTGAATAGCGATTACTTAGTGCGAACCACTTCTTTTATATTGGCATCTCTTTTAGCAATATTTGGCATAAGTGAACTCCTAAGACCTCTCTATAAGTTGTTTTCCTTTAAGTATTCGGTGACGTAGATGCATAAGGTGAAAAATCACTCCTTTTTCCTCACGTTTCTACTGTTTGTTCCAATCATGGGCCGATGATCACCTGTGGCACCTTGGGGCTCCAGCTGTACCTGCACTTCGGCTTGCTGGAGAATCTGTGATCTTTCCTCTTCGGCAGTCATATGTCTCCGCTCTATTTCAGTAATTACGTATGTTATCAAAGGGGAAGGGTTATGTGACAGCTCCAAGGTTATGCAAACATGCAAATCCTTGAAAGATCCATGAAAAAATTGGCAAGGCAGGGCGCACGGAAACCCCCGAAACGCCCTCCGTTGCCATAGCAATCCTTCCAAAACAAAATAATTTTTCGGAGGATAATGTCCGTAAATCGAGCAAAAACAGATAAAACTGCATAGTAGGGGTTTAATTACCCCCACCTGCTTCAGGGGTACAAAAGATAGCGTAGTAGGCCTGCCACACTTAGAAAGGGGGCGTGGTTATCCCCCGAAACTCGTGTGGTTTTCTTATGGGGGAATCTAAACCGGTGCTCCCTTTATCCTGTTGAAAGGCATCGAAATAAGAACCTTTGGCGGAAACCTGCCGACCCTTCGGGAAAATTTAACCCATTTAGGATTCCAGGGTTAAAAATTTTTCCCGAACTTTTGTTGTGCTTTTATGAGAAGTAATAAAATTTCATCCCAAAGCTTATTATGGCAATATGGTGAAGATTGCTTTTTTAAAAAAAAGAATAAAAATATCCATAAAAACGCAAAGAGAACATTTGTGGTTTACGGCATACTGTTCTAATGTAGCAAGTTGTTGGTGTGCCTGGGCAGGAAGCACATTCACCCAGTGGGCCGTAAAGGACATGTACTTGCCCTGACCGTAGTTACAGCTCCAGACGTCCGCGCTGCCTTGCACCTTGGAACAAACCGATAAGCTCAAGGACTGGCCCACCTTCTGTTCTACATATTTATGAAGTGCTGGTACTGCCTTTTTGGAAAAGAAATTACGGCTTGGAACTCTCCATCTCGGCTCGGCACAAGCCATTAGTTCTCTGAACGGTGCAGAGTTCACCATTTGGAAAGGGAGGGACTGCAGTACCAACAACTTGGAAAGGTTTTCAATAGGGAAAAGCACTCCGTAAAATAGAATATGTGTAGAAGGTGCAAGTCAGACCATATGAGTCCAAAAATTTTTTGATAAATTGACTGCACACTAAAATTTATTTTGTTGCAAACACACAAAGGAGTATTTTATTACAAAATTTTACTACAGGCCCCAGTGAGAATATTAAAATGTGACGTAAAAAAGTTTCGTCATCGACCTTTCTCAATAAGTCACAAATAAAGAGCCATTGGCTCCTTGTGTTTTCTAGGTCCACGCCATTTCCTCCATTTTTTAAACCTTTTTTAAATAGTGACTTTAGAGAAAGGTCGGATGACCGAAACGTCTTCTACAGTCACTTTTAAATATTCTCACTGGAACCTGTAGTAAATTTTGTAATAAAATACTCCTTTGTGTGTTTGCAACAAAATGATTGTAGTGTGCAGTCAATTTATCAAAACATTTTTGTACCAACAACTTGGAGAGGAGCACGGTCAGCTGCTGCACTTGGATGGTTGGACACATTTTGTTGTCTCTTTGCAATCCCCTCGCTGAACGATGCTGGCGCCATGAGAGCGAGGAGCAGGAGCATCCAGGACCGGGGGGTGATGCCCAAAGAGAAAACAGCTCCTTTGCAGAGGGTGGTGGAGCCTTGACTGGCTGCAATGAAAATGCGTTGCCACTGGCGCTGCTGCTGCGGCGGCAGGATGGACCACCCCCATCTGAGCCACTTTTCTCCCAGGCCCCCGGAATGGTGAGCTGCATGTGTTGACGCGGGGCCCCGGGTGCCAACTTACTCCCTGGCCACGCTTCACTTCTGCCCACAATTCTACATATACCCATATTCGGCTCCTTCGGTTGTCTTAGCAAAGAACTGCACACCACTGAGTAGTGTTTTTTTACCGCCAACGCTCCGCACTGAGTGACTACTCCGTGTGCCTCGCTGAGCCCCTGTGCCGCCACTTTTTTTGGACTGCGAAGCAGGTTTTTTACCCCGTGGCCGCTTGGCTCCCGACCTAACACTGCTGCTTCCTGCTTGACTCACGGCCACACAACCACTTGCTGGCTGCGCCGCTGTCCGACGCGCAAGCTGAATGCCTTTTTCTCCTGACGATGATGAAGCCCCTTTCCTCACCCGGGTCCAAGTGCAGCGGGTACATCAAATCTATTCGTGTTTCATCGTCACTGCTGTCCCCATCACAGGTCTTGGTTGCAGAGGCTGACCCCTCACAACATGTCCTCCCATGCCACTCTCACCATCTATACTTTGCCGCCTACTCCAAGAAGCAGGGGATATTGGCCCCCTTTCTTCGCTGCCAAGTAGCTTCTGACTGCCCTCAAAAATTTGTTCATCCTCGGGTATATAGTGGCGCTGAGCCCAGACCACATAGTAGATCTCTGGCTGAGGGAACCGGATGGGACAGAGGCGGGTTGAGGACAGGTGAGGGCCGCTGACCCGCTCCCCGGGCATGCCAACTAAGGGTTGTGTCTGATGATCCCACAGATTTTTTGGCTGGGGTTTTTTCAGATGTCATCTGGGAGGAAGTGGATGACCTAGTCAACCAATCAAGAACCATTGGGTTTGCTGAACAACACACGGCCCGCTAGATTTACAGCGGCGTTGTGGCCTCCCCCGAGTGGGCCCCTGCTGCGACGTCCCCTTGCTTTGCTGCGACCTGGGACTGCTCCAGGAGTGTTTGTGCCTCTGCCACTTGCAGGTGAAGAGCCTGCCACCACTCTGTCTGACATATGTTTGTTTTAAAATGTACAGACACTGTTTGATGAAGATATCTTGTATAAAGATAAATACACACCTGTATTTGACGCCAAATGAAAACCCCGTAACAAGCTGGGTAACCCTTGGATATAAATTGCGCTCCATAATTTGGGCAGGAAAATTTACTTGTATGTGCTGTTTAAAAACTCTGTGTATTTTATGAATATAAAGCACAAACAGGGTTAATTAACCTTCAGATATGAATTATGCTACAGAATTTCTTCTGTGGCGGTGAAAAACAACGTTTCTTTTACTGAGTACAACTGCAGAACAACGCTTAATTAACCCCTGGATGTAAATTGCGCCAAAGAATTGAGCAACCACAAACTAGCAGCTTTGTAGCGTGTTACAATGGCGTGTTTTTTACACTACACAAAAAGAGGAAAACTTATGATTAACCTTCGCTTGTGAATTATGCTACAGGAAAATTCTTTTTTGGCGGTGAAATAAACGTTTTTTTTTAGTCACCACAACAGCAGAACACGCTTAATTAACCCCTGGATGTAAATTGCGCAAAAGAATTGAGCAGCCAAAAATAAAGTGGTATTTGTATTGTAAAAACGCTGTTTCTTTAAATGAATACAACAGGAACAGGCTTAGATCCCCCTTGGATATTCAATATGCTGTGAGCAGATAGCATTAACATGTATATGCAGCTGCACTGGAGACACACTGGACTTCAGATCCAATACCCCAAAAAATCAGAAATAGAACGTTAAGAGAAGCAGTCTCTGAGACAAGCTGTGACACCCCCCCAAAAATCTCTGTATAAAAATCAGTTCTTTAGTAAGAGCTATTACAAGCAGCCGCGGCAGCACCTTCCCTGATCAGTACAGTGAGAGTGGTATGAGCTCCCAGCGTCGCGCCCGGACTTATATAGTGCGGTGACGTCACAGAATCCCGCCGGTCTCTGATTGGCTTCAGCTCTGCACATGTCATGCAGGCTATGCCCTTCTTCCTCCCAGAGTTCTTTGCCCCATGTAACGCCATGTGCTCGCAGCCATTTTATCAATCAAAAGCACACTTCGTTCAACCGAAGTACCCCCAAACTTCGACTTCGTTCCGAACCAAAGTTTTCCTGAAATTCTAAACGAATTCCACTTCGTTAGAATCGATTCGCCCATCTCTAGTCTGGATGCTAAAACTTCAGATGCTTGAACAGTTTTACGTCTCTAATGAGGTAATTGAGTTCTTTTTGGCTTAATGGTTGAAGAGCTTCCAGTAAATTCACTTCCATTGCTACTACCTGCCATACACTCCAATTCCTGCCTGTCTCCTGACAGTGGCCGGTTTGGTAGTCTGAAGCACTGGTGTGGGAACATTATTGCCATGTGGAATAGGTCGTCTTGCGGATTCCAAATCAGGATAATTCCACTAAGCTTTCTTGTAGCCTTTAATCTTTACAACACAAAAATAGCAATCATCATGGTTGTTTTTCAGTTCTCTCCATACCATTGGCACACCAAAGTTTAAACTTTTCTTTCACCATTTGTCCACTGTTGAATGTGCACCACACATGTTTTGCAAACCATAAGTGGAGCCCATGACTTTTCCTGGTTTTCAAGCTCTACTCCAAAATAAGCCGGGTATATTCCATGCACAAAGTCTGTGACTTTTCTTCTTTGTTTTTCAACCATGTACTCTCCACAGATGTAACAGAATACATCAGGATTGTCGGTACAGGTTCTTCTTGATGAAGTCAGAATTTTTACATGTATTTATATACTTTTTAAGACAAAACTTTTTGGATATAAACTAAGACTGGATTGACTAACTTTTATTATAGCAGACGTCTTTCCACTGCAGAGTTGAATTCTGACTTCAAAAAGTCACTTTTCTAGCATTGTAAGTCTCCGAATTTAATTACAAAATAATTACATGGGATATTTCATTACCGAAGACTATATTTCATTGGACCTCCAGTGATTGGCAAAAGTTTTTTTGATGAGGCCTTTTCTGATTTCAGCTTCATTGCCGAGAGGGAATTGGTTGTCAGGTTACAAGCATCAGAGATCAAACCACCCCACAACCATTGCTGCAAGAACAAAAAGTGGTAGTGACAGCGTTATGGTACTCTCAACTAATTTGGGTATGAATACATCTTTGCAGATCACATACACCCAAAAATGTTGATTTAAATGGGGCAGATGGGAGCTTCCAGCAAGACAATGCATTACAGCACATGGCTAGAAATGTCTGACATTGGTTGGAAGAGCATGACCAAGACTTCCAAGTACTACCCTAGCCCCAAAACTTGAGCATTTTTGGGACCACATTGATTATTGTGTTGTGATCCCACCCCCTATGCACCCTCCAGCAACAGTCAGCATTGCTCCAGATACCTGTGATAACCTTACTAGGTCATTCCCAGTAAAAGAGTGAAGAAATCAGGCGATACCTTTTGCTAACTGTGAATTTTCAGTTTCTTATATAACACCACGTTTGAAGAAGAGAGCTAGTACTCTCGAAAGCTTACCATTAAATATACTCAGTTAGCCTCTAAAAGGTATCGCATGAGTTCTTCACTCTTCTACTATTTTCTATGGCTAACACGGTACAACATTATACTACTAGGTCATTCCCAGTCTGTTTAGCGGCTGTCAGTGCTGCACATGGAGGTTACTCTGGATAACAGCAATGCACGGTGCTTCATGTGGTTTCTGTGTGGCACTGTACCCCAGAACTTATTCCCCCCCCTTGAAGCGGGAGAATAGCTCAATAAGATGGTATTTAGTGGAGCACACCACCAGGGGCATAACTTTGGTTCAAAAAGTGGGGGGGGGGACCAATTTTCCCACTCATCCCCTATCTTCTTTTTCCCTCCCCCTTAATCCCTTTCCCTTTTAAAATTCCCCCCCCTTCCCCTTCTCCCCCCCCCTCTCCCTGCATGAAGCCCCCCTTTCCCCCATTGGGAGATTGAGGGGCGCTGTACCCCCCTTGGAAAACACTTTTGGGGTGAAACCCGTAATTTTTGGGTGGTCTCTAATTACGAATTTAAAGCTGGACTGGGCCCAAAAGGAAACCTCAATGAAACCGAACCCCCCCCGACAGTATTAACCCTCTAAATGGAAATAAAAGACGTTGTGCAACACAGCAAATTTCGCTTAACCCCCCCCTCCCCCCCACATCACACTCCTTAAATTTTTTCACCAACGAAGAGGAAAAAAAAAAAAACCCAATCTTACTGAACCCTGGGAAATCACTTATTACATGCGTCCCCCAATTTTTTATTGCATACCATACACCAGAAATGATCTCACCGCCCCCAGAAATGAATTATATTACAATGGAACCCAGAAATTATTTTACAACTGCACCTTAGAAATGAAATTGCCTTTTTAAACTAAAGAAATTAATATAATTCATTGCCCCCAAAATGTTTTATATTAAAAACAAACCCCTAAAAATGAATTACATTACTCCTGACCCCAGAATTACATGAGCCCCATACACTAGAGTTACATTACATACTGTACCCCAAATTACATTAATGTTCCCCCCAAATTTTAATTTACAGGTACCCCAATAATGTATTATTTACACACTGAACCCCAAAAATTAATTACATTACCCCAATGCACCCCAAGATTAATTACACTATCCCAGAGATTACATTAAACACTGTACTCCAGAAGCCATTAACTGTGCAACAGAATTATACATTACACAGTATCCCAGAGATTACAATAACACCATACCCCCAAATATTACATTAAGCGTACACAGAGATACATTACACCAAAACCCCCAGGATTATTACATTACCCCCCCAAAGATGACATTACCCCCCTCCCCAGAGTTTAAATCGTACCCGAGATTCATATCATGTATGCCAAGAATACATACCCGTACCCAAGTTTAAATTTACACCCCATAACAAAAGCCCTAAAATTCCCCAGAGACTATATTTCACCGTAACCCCCAGAGATTTTACATTACACAGTCCCCCAGAGACTAAAACAACCTTACCCAAGGTTACTACATTATCCATTTTACCCCAGAGTTTACTTCTTACTCACAAACCCCGAGTTTCATTACACGAAACCCCCAAGATTACATTCACACGGTCCCCTAGAGTTATTTTAAAAATAGCCCCAAAATTACTGCATTTCCCATCCCCCCGAGATTATATTACACATAACAAAGGAATTTTAAACCCCCATACCCCAAAAATTTACATTACCCCAACCCCCCAAGAAAAAATTACAACTGTCCCCCGAGATTACTACATTAACACGCCCCCCGAGATTAAATTAACAAGTACCCCAAGATTACTCATTACACTGTCCCCCAGAGTTTAAATAATTACACCCCATACCCCAGAAATTCATTACTCATTCCCCAGAGTTACTACTTTTCCCCACTTCCCCCAAGGGATTACTGCATTTTTCATGCCCCCAGAGATTACATTAAAAACTGACAACAAAAAGATTTTATTCCCCCCCCCAGGTTTATTACATTTACACGTATCCCAAGCCTCAGTAGAAAGGTCCCCAAAATTGGGGTGGTATTAACAAATATTGAACACAAACAGTACACCTTAGGGGATTTCCAATGACCGTTTTCGGCACTGACAATGCGTCTGCTGTTGGAAGTTTGCCCCGTGCAAATGCAAAATTGACAGTAAAAGACCCAGACTGCCCAAGGCAATTTTCCCTCCAAACCCTTTATCTGTTAGTGAAAAAAAACCCTAAAGAATTTTGTGTAGGCCTAAAGTACACGCCCGGAAAATATCAAGTAAAAATATCATCTAAACAACGACATTTTTTTACTGGGGTATAATGAAATCCATTTTGTCTGTTTAAACGCCGGTTCTGGGGGCGACCAGCAGAATCCACCCCAAATACTTATATTTCCTGGAATTACCCTTAAATATTACATTGGCATTGGGAAAGAGTTTCCTTCTTTCGAGGGGGGTGAGTTTAGGGGGAAGTTTTTACAATGGGAGGGAAAGATAAGCCCCCAAAAAACAGAGTGTCCCGGACTGTGAGCAGCGTTTTTTTGGGTGAAGAGCCCTGCTGGCCCCTTGCTCTCCCAAATCAGTGCTGCTCTGACTTCACTACCTTGAGTGTCCCTATTGCCCCCCCAAGAGACAAAATTAGGAGGAAAGGTTAACTTTCCTCTCTGTGCTCTGCTCCCCCAATTTTTCCGTATTCTCATCTTTCAATTGGGATTATTTTTTTTGAAGTGGCTAAAAGGGGGTAGGGATACCACTCCACCCAGAAAAAAGTGGGGGTGGGTGGGACCAGTCCCCGCCGTACCTTCTTAAAGTTACACCTATGCACACCACTATTTATTTCTGTATGAAACAATCTCTGTAAGAAATTGGATTATACAGAGGTTTAATATAATTCCGTACAATTCTATAGGTACTGTATTATGGTTTCGCATAACTTCGAGGTTGCAATACGATCAAGTTAATGAGGCTTTAAGCAAGTGGTAAAAAGAAAACCAAAAGTTACTTGTAGTGTAGCATTCAAGTGACAAACTCCCACAAACTATATAAAGGGCATTATCAGTGCGAATTTCCAGGACTCCCCAGACCCGAAAATGGGGAATAAAACCGGGGTTTACAGCTAATGTAAATATATATGGTAAATACAGCGCCAACGTTTTGACTGCAGGAAAAAATAGAGTCAAGGAAAGAGGTTATACAAACAAACATCTGAGCTATCAGAAAGGATTTAAAAAATTTCCCCCCCTCAATGTCTTAAACAGAGCAAAAAGAAAATGTCAAGTTCTGTCTTTATGGCAATATGTTTTTCTTTTAAAACAAATTTAAAATTATTTTAAAAATTCAATTCCTGTTTTTTGTCATCTTCAGTTTTGGTGGGGGTTATTTAGACTTGATCCGAATTTTATTGTCATGGTGGGAAAATTGTGCGACCCAAGAGGTAATAGATAGTGTATGCAATCAATGAATATGAATATCAATGAATAATACACTTCCTTTTTACTGTCTGGAAAAAGGCTAATGATTGGCAACACAGTTCTCCTGCCATCAACAGAAAAATTTGGATTAAGCTAAACCAACCCTACACGCCGAAAAAAAAAAATTAAACCCTTTTGGGGCTAAAATTAATTTTTATTTGAATATATAATGCCGATAAGCCAAAGCTTTTTAAAAAAAAGAAAATTAAAAAGGAAGTCCAGTTAAAATTTTTGCGCACATTAAAAAACAAAACGGGGTAAAAATTTCTATTACTTAGAAACATGGAAATGTAAAGGTTTAATTACCAAAGGTGTTTTCCGATTTAGAAATAACTATTCTTTTAAGTAAACCTTTGGTTATCCAAGGCTTTTTCAGTATAGAACAAAACAGCTGACAGTCTTTTTCTAACCTTATGTTGTAATTTTTTTTTTTATTTTTTTTTACAAAATCCCTAATCCTAGCTTCTGAATTATTCGAGTTTCATTTAAAATATTTCAACCTTTATTGTTTCAAGGACTCTTTAAACTTCTGTGCACATCTAAACCAACATGGGTCAATGGAGAGCTAATCAGTCCATGAATATTCAGGAAAATTTAAATTTTTGGGTTTCCCCCTTTACCTGCTTACTAACAAATCATGTCAAAATCATTTTAGCTGACACCCAAATAAACTCGGTTTTTTTTGGGGATATTGGATTTCTACTCCCCACAACAAAGTCCCTGCAGACAGATGAGTGTGAACTCATTTTGACACAATCTTTAAGGCTCAAAAAGAAATAGAGATTTGGGCATTTTTGCGAAAAGGCTGGGTTTCCCCCTTGCAAAAATATTTTTAGCTTAAAAAATTCAAAATTGTGTTCGCTTTTTGTAAGCTTTAACCTCAGGAAACAGACTTTATCTAGAATAAGGTTGGCTGCGGATTCAAAAAGAACACTACAGAAAGGCAAGCACATGGTATCAAGGTGTAACTGGTATAGACTATGGAAGATCTGGTTGGACGTTTTTTCAGCTGTTTTAATTTTAAATTTTTTACGGGAAAAAAAAAAGTATCCATCTAGTTTCTTTTTTTGCTGTAGTACAGATCCAGAGAAAGGCAACAATCCCTATGAGGTAGAAGCCTTATCCTCATTTTAGGGAGAAAATTCCTTCCCGACTCCAATCTGGCAATCGGAATAAATTCCTGGATCAATGACCCTTCCAAACCCCAGTCCTAGAAACCCGTTATATTAAATTTCACTCCAGAAAAAGCTCCAGACCCTTTGAACTCTGTTTTGAATTCACCCTGACAATTTCGACAAAAGTTCCACAGATTCCTTACTATATTTCCCTATAACTCGGGGTATAAACCAGTTTTTCAGCACAAAAAAAAGGCTGAAAAAAAGCACCCCGGGGTTATACCGAGTCACTGTCAGCACTCGGGCGTGCATGGCCGTGCCCCGACGGGCGCTTCAGCTTAGCATTCCTCAGGGGAAAGATTAATGAATGCCGAGTACCTGACAGCGGCCTGCGGTGGCCCCGGGGGCTGTCGGCTATCTCCGGAGCGCATGCAGGAGAGGAATACCACTGCGAGAAGGCGAGCGCTCCGGGGTCCGCAGGACCCGGGCGGTGCAGATGCGGCGTCCGAGTTTCCGGCCAGGCACGTTTTTCATAGCTCATCGGGCCCCATACAACCCCCCCCCTGTGCCGAGAAGATGGAGGCGGGGAGCGAGGTAAGTTGTTTGTTTTTTTTTGTTTCTTTTAAAACCTCCCAACCCTTTTAGGGGACCCAAACCTCCATAGCCCGCCCAGGGGGACCTTTAAAACCCGCCATACCCTTTTAAAGGGGGACTATACCGCCTATACCTGCATAGGGGCACCTATCCCCGCCAACCCTGTTAAAGGGGACATAACCTGCCTAAGCGCAAGGGGGACCTAACCCGCCTATACCCTGTTTGGGGGACCCCATACCTGCCTATAGTCTTCTTTGGGGGCCGATACCCGCCTATAAGACCCATACCCGCCTATAAACCCCAGGGGGGGCCCTTTTCCTTAACAACCTATACCCCCCCATAATTACCTAGGGGGATTTACCTGCCTATCTGCCCCGGGGGGAACTATACCTGCCCAAAACCTACCCCAGGTGGACTATCCCGCCCACAACACCTATATGCCCATCCTACCTAGGGAATTATACCCGCCTTACCCGGGCCTCGGGGACCTTAAAACCGCCTATAAGACTATACCTGCAGGGGCCTATACCTGCCTAAACCTGCCTAGGGGGACATATAGCTCCCATGCCTGCCTATGGGGGGCTGAAACTGCCCATACCCGCTATACGCCCTTGGGGGACATTAAATGCCTATACCTGTATGTAATTTTTATTTGGGATCTATTTTTATTTTTAAAATTCCCAGTGCCCCTCGTTTCTCCCCAGGGGTTTTATGAGCAATAACTTTCCCGGGGTTTTTTGGGCAAAAGTAGGTCTCGGGTTTTTATCGGCGGTTATACTCGAGTATTACGGTACCTTCTTTCCCCAAGGTAACTGTAGAGGATGCCCCCTTTTCTAGAACAATCCTTGTTAAATATATCTTGGGAGAAACCCTTTTTGGGGCCCTTTATATTTTTTAAATATTTTTTTTGTCCTCCCTAACCATCTTTTTTCTAAACTAAAAACCCCAATTGAACTTATTTGTTTGAAAAACCTTCTTTACATGAGAACTGTGAAACTGTGGAATGCCTGCCCCGGGGGGTGGCAGGGGGGCATTGAGGGTTTCAAGAAAGACTTAGATAACTAACAAACTAAAATATACTGATACTATGAAGGGTTTTAAAATTTTTAGATCCCTCTGTGGGGGAATTTTGGGAGCAAAATTTAAATATTATTTAGGCAGATCTTTTTTATGGGGTTTCCAATCTTCATTATAAGGAAACTAATTCCTAGCTCCTTCCCTTCATCCACATCTTTCCCCAATTTTGGTTGAACTTGATGAACATAAGTCTTTTTTCTTTTTTTTTCTAAAATGTTTTTATGAACATTTCAATTTTTTTAACAAAAAATCCCAACAGGGAAATAGAAACAGGGGAAACAGAAAAAAAAAAAGGGGGGGAGGTGTAAGGGGGGGGGGGGGGGGGGGGGGGGGGGGGGGGTTGGGGGGGGGGGGGGGGGGGGGGGGGGGGGGTTTTGGGGTGGGGGGGGAAAAGGGAATATGGAGGGGGCAAAAACGTTATTGAACCTTAGTCAATTATCCCCTTGTAAAAAAGGGTTGCGGGGAAGCCCAGTTGTGCCCCAAAAATTTCCCCTTTAGGTTTTAACGTGGGAAGTTACGGGGGTTTTCCTAAATTTTAAAAACTTGGTAAAAAAGGGGAAAAGAAGGGGGAAAAAAAAAAAAAAAAAAAAAAAAGGGGGGGGGGAAGGGAAAAAGGGGTGACTTGGGAAAAAGAGGATAGTGGGGGGCCACCCTTCCACCCCGTGGGAGTGTAAGTCTCGCGTGAGCCGGGCAATCGGACATGCCGTTTTGATGCACCTACAACTGATTGCTCAAGATGCCAATAAAGTAGAGCAGACACACGATCTGATACGTGCTCTCATGTGGCCTGGGAATAAGTCTTTTCAACCATACTATGTAATATTAATTTTTTTTGATTTTCGGGTATTGTAGTCCACCAGTTTTTTTATTATTTTTTTTCCCGCCATTGAAAGTTCCCCCCTACCTTGTCTTTCTTGTGCATGATCCCCAAAAAAAACAAAATTCCATGTTGGCTGAAAAAAGATTTTTTAAAATTTGGGGTTTTGTTTTTCATGAGTCCTCTATAAACCCCCTTTTAATACACCCCTATTTTTCTTTGGCAGCTGCAGTAACCTGGGGTGCTACAATTAAAATTTACTGCACTAGGATTCCTAAGTCCTTTTAATGTCACTTACCCCAAAATTTCCTTTCAAAAGTAATCAGGAATGGATTTTTTTTCCCTTCCCTATGCTAACCCTTTCATTTAAAACTGTATTAAACCCATTGTAATGAACAGATCTTCTATTGTGTTAATTATTTTAAGATCATATTTTTCTGTGCAATCCCGTTAAGATCATTAATAAAATATTAAAGAGGATAGGGCCCAATACTCACCCCTGTGGTACCCCACATTAGGGTATAAAACTTAAATTCTTTATTTGTTACACATTAAGAAAAAGCCCTGTTCTTGAACCCCATTTGGGTCCCAACATTCAGCTATTCACTGGCATCTCAAGAACCTGTACATATATTTGTAAAATTGTGGTCCTTCTAGAAAAAAAATAATATGATGAAACATTTTTAAAGTCAGTGTTAATCGGATATTAAAGTGCAAATCCAGAATGCTTCACTGCAACATACATGTCTCTGTCTACCCAAATCTCTGTCCAATCTCATAATTCTTTCAATGTCAAAAAATGTAAAATGATTTTTCTTAATGTGCAACCAAAAAAGAATTGAAGATTTATTCCAGTGTTGGACTTTCTTAAATAGGTTCTCTCATCAGGCTGTTTTACAGGTTTTACAGAGTCTGCGCTTCACACCCAACTTCAGGATCCAACTTTTTGGTCAGGCTGTGGGTGGTTCTACAGCAGTGATTGGCATGTTAGCTCTGCTATTCCTAGCTTAGGCTGTTAGTGAGACATTGGTAATGCAGCCGTTACCATCTGTCCAGGGTTGCTAGAGCAAAGAGAGGTGGTTGATAACTAGGGAAGCTTTTGTATACAAGCAGGAGATAAGATCTACTCTAACTCTAAAAGGAAGCAAAATCAGAACAGCAATGTATTTGGTAATAGTCCGTATTTACCTCAGTCAATCACTGTGGTGACAAAACCCATTTAAGCTTATATAAAGCAGAATTTTTCCCCTACTTTAATTTCCCTATTTACTTTCTTACCTTCCCACTCATGTACAAAATAATAAACCTTGTTAATATAATAAATTTTTTTCCCAATTTAAACCCATCAATCACACATTATGGACATGAAACATTCCTGATAGCCTCTGACCAAGTCTCCTGACTGTACGGCACTATGCTGACTGCTACTTTTAAGTAACTTCAAAATACTATACAAATAAGTGGTATTGTGTTGGAAGTAAATAATTTGTAATAAATGTTTACCTTCAATCCCATCAGAAGAAAATGTTGCATCATAAATACACCAAAAAGGAAGATTGGTTTCTAGGGTAACTTGATCAGCACAAAGTAAAACAGGAAGAACTAAGATATATGTGGAGATAAAGAAGATGAGAGAGAATCAGAGGGAATCAAAGCAATTAGATATAAGAGAAGAAAAAGTAAGCTGGAAGCTAGCGTAACTAGAAAGAGCAGTTCTGGGTATACCAGAGGAACCTTGACCTGAGCTCAGAGAAGTGCAGCCCTTTAGCTAGAGAATTCAGTTTTTATCAGGGTAACTGTTACCCTTGAATGTGTCATTCTTTCTGCTGTCACTTTACAGCAGTTACAGTCAGCAACACCACATGCAGAATGATGAAAGTATATTTTTATGTGTATATGTATGTATTCTAAAGTTAAGTGATGTCTCATTTAGTTCATTTAAAAAAAAAAATGAAATCTTATGTACATCCTGAAATTTCAACCGAAAGCCAAATATCCCTATCTTTTGTGATGTGTATATGTGTTTTGGTGATATAATTATATTATATATTATATTAATAATATATATATATATATACACACACACATACAGTCATATGAAAAAGTTTGGGCACCCCTATTAATCTAAATCATTTTTAGTTCTAAATATTTGGGTATTTGCAACAGCCATTTCAATTTGATATATCTAATAACTAATATTGCACATTTTGTGTTAGTACAATAAACCTCATTTCAATCCGGAAATATTACTGTGTCCATCAGTTATTAGATATTTCAAATTGAAATGGCTTTTGCAAATACTCATATATATATATATATATATATATATATATTATATATATATATATTTATATATATATATATATATCAGGCATCCTCAAACTGCGGCCCTCCAGCTGTTGGGAAACTACACCTTCCATCATACATTTGTATAATCTAGAACAGTGGGCATGATGGGAGTTGTAGTTTCCCAACAGCTGGAGGGCCGCAGTTTGAGGATGCCTGATATATATATATATATATATATACACACACATGGGATATACACTACACTCACAAAAAGGTAGAGATATTTGGCTTTTGGTTGAACACAAAATTTCTGTAATTTTTTTTTAAATGAACTAAATGAGACCATCTCTTAACTTTAGAATACATATGTCCAACAGTTCAGTGTTTCAGTACTTTTTGCATATTTTGGCTACTACTTTTTTATTTCATACACAGGATGACCTTACCTCTTTTTTTGCTTTACTTGGGTGTGATTATGTTGATGTTTTCCCACTGACGAGTCTATTTTTGAAATGAAATGCGTATGGTTGTTATGTTTTTTTCACAGGGTGAGAGGTAGGGGCAGGTAAGGGTTAATTTGTGGAGACGCACTTTTTGGGGCGCCTGCCCCACTGAGGGACAGCTCCTACTATAGGGTGTAACTTTCAGGGTGAGTTATCAATATTTTCTTTACCATTAATTATTCTAAAGGTACTTGCCAGGAGGTCCGTCAGTGGATTATTGGATTTATGAAGGTTTCCCTACACCAGAAAACTAACCTAGTCTGGATACAGTGACTTTGGAGATTGGATTACGGGAGAGTTATTCTATCTTATACTATAAGTAGACAGCTTTGGGGAGTCTTCATAACCAACTCCCTATTGCCCTTATACTTATAACTGGAGTATGTGACGTTTATCTCAATATTTTAAAAAGTTAAGGCAATTTTAAAAGTTAAGTTTTATTACTTCAGTATCGTCATTGAATGTACCTTGTTATATGTAGTGAGTTGTGTCGTATTTGTGTGTACACCTTTGCGGTTTCATGATATGAATTGCATTGATTACAATTTGCTGATCTCTAACAAGGAGTTTAATGTCAAAATTCACAACAGGTGTTTGAGGTTTGTTATTTAAACATTCCTCCTCATCATGCTGTTCACATTTTGACATCATGTAAACAAGACAACACCTTACAATTAATCAACAGTACCTCGCCATTGTGAGGCTTCAAGCAGGATGCTCCCAGACAGAAGTGACCACTGAGCTTAGAGTGTCAAAGAGTGTCATCAGCAGGTTGTATCAGAGAGAGATTGGAAGAGTCACAGAAAGGCAAAGAAGTGGTCGTCCTTTGTCTACATCACACACTGATAACAGCTTCATTGTAAACAATACCCTGCGGAACCAGATGATGAATTCCTTACATCTCCAGGCACATTTAAGGGAGGCGAGAGTCAACCAAGTGTCACATCAGACCTTTCATAACCGTTCACATCAGTGTGGTCTGTGTTGTGGTCCGGCAGGGGTACCTGACCTGGCTGATGCATAGTGCTCTCCTTGATTTCTTTCTCCAGCATGGTTGGCGGCCATCATTCTGTTCAGAATGAATTGACTTTCATCACTGAACAGCACCGAGGACCACTGGGACCTCATCCAGCATAGATGCTCCATCGCCAATGGAAGACAATGATGCATGTGCCTGGTGGTGTGGTCTGATCATCTAGCACATAGACCATGCTGATGTAAACGGTTATGAATGGTCTGACATGACACTTGGGTGCCTCTCACCTCCCTTAAACGTGTATAATCAACAGGAAGGTATAATCACATTGAAAACAGTATATCAAGTGAAGCATATGTAGAGGCTGAACTTAGAGACCACTCCATTCAGACTGCAACCACTAAAACCAGGTGAAGCTGCAGCCAGTTAGACATTTCTGGTGCACCAGCTGTGGACCTTTTATGTTATACAATATTTGCCAACTCTCCCAAAACACTTGGGAG
>JAODAL010004779.1:0-105000 GCA_025379985.1 Phyllomedusa bahiana | reverse complement strand
GGGTGTTTCTGCTCCATCCCCCATTCCATTTTTTCGGGTTTTGGGTTTGGGGGTTTTGCAAGGAATTATGTCCCCGCTTCCCCTATGAAGGCAACCCAGCACCCCGGGTTTTGATTCCCCCCAGAACGTGCAATACTTTGGAAAATGCCCAGAGGTGAAGGGAAATTGACGGGATGTACCCCTGAATGATGCCCCTGTTTGTGTATGTGCAAAAAAAACTGTCCTTTTGTCACTGTGACCCATAGTGGAGGCTGCAAGCCTCAGTTTGTGTGTCGGCGACCGCCCAAGGGGAAATTCCCGCGAGACAAATTGCAGGCTGAGGTGGAAGAGTCTGCAGCCCCCCCCAAAACCCCCCTTTTGCTGACAGTCACGCTCTCACATGCTTCCCGCGATCACAGGGCAAAGGAGTGACGGTGAGACGCCCTGCCCCTGTGAGTCTGATAATCACGGGTGCATGGGGAGCAGGGGACCAAACCAGAGTCTAAGGGATTGGGAATCCTGATAGCAGCCCCCCTGTTTTGTGGTGAAAACCCATGGGGATTCCCGGGACTTCCCTAGTGCCCCTCCCTACAAAGGGCCCCCGCACCGAGGAGGAACTGCCCTTTTTAGCTTTGTATATTGCTGTGACTTTGATGTATTAACCCGTGGAGTATCCGCGTTATGAGGCCCGCTGATGTATCTCGCCCGTGGGGTGGATGTTCGGGGTTAGGCTGGTTTGGGGCCCGACATCAATTTACCTACAGTGGTGTTGGGCCCCCGATGTATCCCAGCCCACAGATACTTCGGGAAATGTTTGAAACCTTGCTGACGTATCCCAGCTGAATGCTGGGTGCCCCTGATTAAGTTGCCGCTGACTTGGAATGTTTTGGCAATAATGATTTATCCCAAGCCTGGAGGGTTTTTTGACTTTATAACAATAATGATGTTTAAAAACCCGAGGGGGTTTCGACCCTTTTGGAAATAATGATGTATCAGCCTGGGGGTATCTCAGATGTCATGGACACAATGATTTATCCAAACCCGGGGGTGTATTTCCCAAATGGTATTGACAATGATATGTATCCAAGCCTGAGGGCGTATCTCGCTGTTTTAGACAATAATAATGTTTAAGCCTGAGGGTGTATCCCAGATGGTGATGTGGGGGGTGGGGCCCTCCCCCAGTCTGGTTTCCAAAAATACCAACGCTCAGTGGTTGCCTGAGCCCAAAAGATGCTGCACAGTAGAAGTGTACCAAACAGTAATGTAGTCCCGCCTGCCCTGTGGGTTATCCAACCCCTGGAGTGTAATGGTGAACGTCCAAGCTGTTGGATCCAAAGACAAAAAGTGGGATATCTTTTCCGAGGTTATTCCCCCGGGGTTGAGGTGGGTAAGACTTTAGCCCCGTCATAGAGGTGATGTTTCCCCCATGTAAAATGTGATATGTACGCCCAGCGGGGTCCGCCAAAAACCCCTATTGTAGTTCGATTAAAGGGAAGGCATGGGGTTTTGGTAAAGGCCGACGTCTCTCTCTCGCCCGGGGAGGACGGAGTAGAAAGGGGGGCTCAGGGGATGGCAGGTGAGCAGTCCCCCACGCCCACTCCAAAAGGGGGAGGGGTGATGTAGTACACCGAAAATTTAAAAGTTTTTTAATTCGTATCAAACCATTTCTTAAATTGTGAAAATCCAGAAATTTTGTAGTAGGACACAAAACCCTACCTCCCCCCTGTAGGGAATTTTAGCATGGGTCTGTATCCGCAGAGTGTCTGTGTGGGTACGCCCAGTGCATTTCGATAAGCCCTAGCTTTTAGCTCTACATAAACAATCCCCCTCAGAAAGTTTAACAGATGTCACCTTTGACCCCCCCCCCCACAATAAACATGATTGATTGCCCCCCGCAGAAGCGCAGTCGTGATTGCCCTCTATTTGGGGATAGTACGCAACAAACCCTCATCAGAATCATGTTCGCCCACCTCATCATAATTCAGCCAGTAAAAGAGTAGGCAAAAAAAGAGAGAGGAGGGGAAACCCAGACGGTATAAGGGCACGAGGCCGCCCCTAGTTGTGTTCATAGCCTGGGGTTCAATTTCAGATTGAGCTGTGTTCCATTTTCTTTCACCAATACCCCTTGGATCTGAAGGACAGCACAAAAGCACAAAAAAACCCAAACAAACGATCTGTTGTGTCATTGATTTCAACGCGTCGGGTCTTGAACAAAATCACACGGGTTTTGAATCAATGACACAACAGAACGTTTTTTTTTTTGTTTTTTTTTGTGCTTTTGACTAAATGAATGATTTTATGTGGATAGAATTGTCTCTCCTAGAGTGTCTATAGCACATATGGGAGTCTTGCTGATATCCTTTTAGGAATTGCTTCAATGGGGGTGTCTGACCTAGGGAGCGCTCTCAATAGGTGGGGCCGCTCCTGTTGGGGCGACTACTCCGCCGAAGGGGGCGATTTTCACCCTTGGGGTCAGTACTACTTTATTGGATATCTAGATTTAGAGGAACTAGCATCTCTCCCTCTCTAGGAGAACAAATGTTCAGGTCCGGTGGAGAGATTTCCACTGTAACCTGGCTTCAACACAAAGGTATGAACAAATGTGGTCATACAAGATGCCTGACGTGTAGCCATGTCATTACATCCCAGCCATTCCATTCTATTTCACAAAATATGGACTTTAACATGCGTTCATATATAAACTGCAACACGCGATACATAGTATATCTGATTACACGTAACTTGTGTCAGATACAGTACGTTGAAGAACCGTATTCGGCGGCATATTTCGGACGCCAAGAAAGTGCTTAGTAGGAGTATCCATGGTGTCCAGGCATTTCCATGAGGTGCACGCTGGGGACACCACTCATTTAGTTTTTCAAGGGATAGAAAGTGTTTCCAAACCGATTAGAGGTGGGGATCATAAACGTAAACTATATGCGCGAGAGGCTTAGTGGATATTCAGATTGGGCACTAGATTTCCCAGCGGTTTAAATAAACGCCACGATCTCATTTGCCATTACTAATGTATCCTTTTTTCCTTTGTATCGCATTCTTTTGTGTTGTTTTTGTTTTTATTGGTTGAATGACACTGCACCGGATCTACGTATGTGGTCTTAAACACGTGACGTTGTATCACGTGTTGGCGTTGAGGATTATATAAAAGCAGTGGTCAGTTGTATATGTTTATGCCATGAGGAAGGAGTTAATCTCCGAAACGCGTCGGCTCTAGATGCGATTATTTTTACCATTCATGAAGTGATACGTTTTATATTTTGTTACTAATAAAGCTTGGAGATTTTTTAATACACAGCAGTTACTTCTTCGCTGGACATTGTTGTTCTATTTCTGGTGTTTCGTTGGTCGTCTGCTTCCACCAAGTCCGGGCGTGTTTCTTGCTGTTAATCACTGTCTTCACAGGTGAGCTTACTATTGGTTTAATTATTTTACTTCCAGCCTCCTCCATAGCCCACAGGTGTTCATAATACACTGCTGCTAATGTTATAACACCCAGCATGAATAATGTAAAGATGTTACAGACTCACAGGCTCCCACCCTACACAGTGGACTCTCCCAGCTCAGAAGCAAGAAGTTTCACAGAGCTGTTAACCTAGTAAACCATCCTACTGTCTTAAAGGGCCAGTACTTTTTTTTAAACTGAATTCCTGGTGAAATACTATTATTTCCCTAATTAAACATATTTGAGAAAGTGTTTATATTTTTGTCTTCTTCATAAGGTTCTCTGGAGGTCATCTTTAAGGATATTAAACAAGGTGTTCGCAACATCTTAAATACTTCTCTCCCTATAACTGACCACAACCTGCTTACTTTCTCTACCCTCTTTCCCTTAACTACCCCTCCCATTTTGAAATCAGTATCTCTCTGTAGGAACCTAAAGAGTCTTGATACCTGCACTCTCTCTGACTTTTTGTACCTTTCTCCACCATGTCCTCACTTCATGACATAGAAGCAGCCACTGCTTTCTATAGCACCACAAACACCCCTGCTCTCGACCTGGTTTTCCTCCGCATGCACAATAGAATTCATCAAATCAATAGGTAGCCATTGCACATCGATTTGAGGAAAAGGTTTCCAGAAATGTAGAGCAAAAGAAAACACACCCTGCGGACTTTGCTGCATTCAAACAAACACTCCTCAACTCCAAGTTTGCACTAACGTCTGACCAACAGGTCTACCTTACCACTTTCATATTTTCTCCATCTCACAACCTTAAACAATCATTTAACACCTTCATCTCTCTGCTCCATCCCTTGGTGCCCCCACCTACATCTTTCATTTCAGCAAATGATTTTGCCACACACTTCTTGAGCAAGATCAACCTCATCAAAGAGAGCTTCACCCTACATACCTCACAACCCATCAATGTATCTGTGCAGTGTTCTTCTCTCATAACTTACCTATCCACTGTAACTCATTACAAGCTCCCCAAGCTACTCCCCAAATCCATCCTCACTGCCTGCAATTTTGACCCAAGACTATCCCACCTCATCCCAAACATTAGTGCTGTAATTATCCCAGTCCTAACCCATCTCTTCAACCTATTGTTAACCTTTGTCATCTTCCATTCCTCTGTCAAACAAACATCCTGAAGAAGACATCCCTTGACTCCTTCCTTGTCTGTGTTTGATCTCACTGCTCCAATTTGCTTTAAAAATGCCTTGAACAACACCTATACCTTGAACTGTCCTCCCATCTCTCGCTCAACTCATTCCCCTGCCTTAGACATGGTTAACCACTCCCTCTGGTGTTAAATTCTATAATCCCTCAACATCATGGACTTGGCCCTTTACTGGATCTCCTTATACCTCATATGATTAAATGAATCTCTCACTCTGACACCACTTCCTTCTCGTTGTCTCTCTGTTGGTGATCCTTAAGGGTCAGTTCTGGATCCTCTATGCTTCTCTATCTATACTCTTGGCCTGGGTCAGCTCATAGCATTTAATGGATTTCAGTGCCAATTGTATGCTGATGACACACATCTCTACATCTCTGGTCCAGGTGTTAACTCTTTGCTTTACAGTATCCCAGAGTGTCTATCGTCCATATCCTCCTTATTCTCTTCCCGCCCTATAAAATTAACCATGGAAAAAATTAAGTTTATCCTTTTTCCACCATTCCACTTTACCCCATTTACCAGCCCTATCTATTATGGTTAATGTCTCTACTTTCGCTTGTCTGCTGCCTTGGGATAACCTTCAACTTTGGCCTGTGCTTTAAACCACATGTCCAAGCCCTTACCACTACCTGCCACCTCCAACCAAAAGATATTTCTTGAATCTGTTCATTCCTTAACTCTGATACTACAAGTATGCTAGTCATCTCCCTCCTTGACTACTACAGCATCCTTCTCTATGGTTTCGCATCTAACACTCTTGCTATACTCCAATTCATCCCCAACTCTGCCGCCTGGCTAATATACCTCTCTCTTTGTTGCTCCTCAGCCTCCCCCATCTGTAAATCCCTTTTCACATGTATAATGAAGCATCCCTTTTCATTCCCATAATGGATTTCTTGAAATACTTGTAAACCTAGATGCTCAATCCCTCCAAATCTCTCATTGGGCCTCTGTACAACACCTCCTGTCCTCCTTGCAGATTATACCTCCACCAACAATTTAGCGCAAAGTTTCTGTGGAAAAGCTCCTCAAAATAAAGAAAAGACCGGAGGAACAGACAAAACTTTATTATCACAGAAGCCACCTGATGCTGTCACCCTGACAGGTTCCCTATTAAAAAAGCTGTCCAATTTGAACATTGATTTATGTGTTTACTATGCGTTGGCAATTGGAGACACTGTATGCTACACCTTACTGTATGCGTCCTATTAATTGACAACATCTTGTATTCCTCACACTGTGGTTTATTGTATTGAGTTGGTACCAAGAAGCCTTTGGCTGCCGTATTTCTTCTTCTGTTTTACATTTTTGTTTGTTACTAGTTGTTATTCTCCAAGTCACTACTCAGTGCGAAAAGGCTATGGCCATGCCCTCCCATGTATTGGTTGAATACAAAACATTTATTAACTATGCCTTTCCCCCTTTTTTACTATATACAATGGTCTTTAAAGTCAATGTTAATTAACACTAAGGGATTAACATTACCCTCTAAAAGGTCACTCCTTTGGATAAAGGCTAAAAATTGCCGGTTGGACACTTGGAAATTGTCTCTACATCCAAGAGACACACTTACTCCAACAAGATGACTATGGACTACATCATAAAACATATTAACATGTTTTTATAGCATTAGCATGTTTATGCAAGAAGGGAGCCATAGTAGTAGCTTTTAAAGATATTACATTTTTCTTTATAAAACCAAGTGGTTGACCCGGAAGGTGGCTTTGATGCCTATGCCTATATAGGCGCTCTTCCTAAGGAGAGATCTTCCCTTTCTGAGCTACTCATTGCCTCCCACTCAGCCAAGCCAGCATGAAATGGCTGTATACAGATGGGTGATGCTGGCTTGGCTAAATATCCCTTCATGCTTTCTTAAGACCCAGTGGGTCAAAAGAAAATTGAGGATTTGTTACATCCATCAGAGGGCGCTTGAGCTTCTCAGCTCCTTTCCCATAATGCCTTGTAATATGCATATGCTTCAATATGTAACGATATTTACTATACACTTTGGCAGTACTAAGCGCTCTGATGCTGGTCAGCTTGATTTCTTTTTATCATTTTTCAAGACAACTAACGCCCATAGAAACGGAGCTATCATTTTATCCGGTGATTTTAATATGACTCTGTGACCTTCTGTGGCCTCTACATTAACCCACCCCTCAAATCTCTTTACCCTTATCTGCCAAAATGAGCACTATGACATATGGAGATTCTATCACCAAACCAAAAAGATTACAACTTTTTGTCATACCGCCATACCTTAATACGTGCATTGATTTGATCTTCGTCGATAATTCTCCTATTGATAAAACCCTGCAGTCCGGCATTGGGACCATTGGTCAGATCAATGAATCTCGGAACAGTTTAATTTCCCTCTCCTTTACATATGGAGGATTAATAATCATGTCTTACATTTATACAAATACATTCCAAAAGCTTAATCTCTCCAGTCAGAATTCTTTGAGATTAGAAATAATAATTCTGTTTCTTCCACTACATTGTAAAGCCTTAATGAGAGGCCACTTTTTTCAAGCAGCTAGGTTTGATAGAAGATTATGATGTCTTCAACTCCTCAAATTCAATGAAAGCTAACATCCCTTCATGCTCTTAACAAGGCTTCACAGCACCCCATGAGAGCCGCAGAAATTTTGTGCTTACAAAACCAGCTGCATGAGCTTAACGACTATAAATTTAACCTTAGGAGACTCAAAATGCTTCATTATTCAAAAGAAAATAAGACCAGTGCATTATAACCCAGATCCAAAACCTTATTCTTATACGACATTAATGGATATGTGTGCAAGATTCCCATTGTAGATGTTTTTGCCAAGTACTACACTTCTTTGTATAATATGTATTCTTATCCTGGTACCTCTCAGCCCTCCCAAGAGAAGATACATGCATTTCTCGACAATCTCTCTGCCTCCCACGCCTATCAGACTCACAAGATTTACAACTGTCCCAACCAATATTGGTTAATTAAATTATCACCACAATCAGGGCTCTGAAACCCAACAAATCACCTGTACTTGATGGATTAACCCAATTTATCATTTAAAAAATACTTTTTATTTTGGCTCCTTTTTGCCCCCTGTTTCCCCGCTATTTTGATTTATCTTTTCCCAAGAAACTGCCATCTCCTATTGTGGTTACAATTCCAGCTGGTAAACCTTCCAAACACTGCCATATGTCATTACTGACTACAGATCTAAAACGTTTCATGTCTATAATTGCAAACAAACTGGTCCACACTTTAGCCTCTTTGATCCATAGTGATCAACTGGGCTTTGTGAAAGGCAGACAGACTTCTAACAACACTTGACACTTAATTCATATTATTTTGGAGGTTGGGAGGAAGTAAACAAATGCTCTACTCCTAGCCCTAGATGTGGAGAAGGCATTTGAGTCTATTGAACCTATATGCACTCCAATGTACAAAGATTTCGTTTCAGAGTTAACATTCTCCATGCAATCCTTGTCCTATATTCATTTCCTTTGACCCAGGTGTTTACTGCAGGTATAATGTCAAAATCTTTCAATATACCTAATGACTCACGCCAAGGTTTTCTCTTACCAACCTTGTCTTTAGGGTGAAGAAATCAGGCGATACCTTTTAGAGACTAACTGAGTATATTTGATGGCAAACTCTCAAGGTACTAGCTCCCTTTTTCAGACATGATGTTATAAAGAAACTGAAATTCACAGACTTTTTTTTAACCAAAAGACTGGATTTCAAAGGGAAAATTGAATCTTTAAAAAAAAACAAATGCAATAAGTAGAGAAGTTTTTTACAAAAAGGGGAGATTATTTTTTTCTTGACCTGTTGTAAATAACTTTCTACTTATATTTATTTTGTTATTTTTAAAGATTCTAAATTCTTTGAAAGTCCATGTCTTTTGTGTATAAAAAGTCAGTGAATTTTCAGTGTTTTGTTAACATCATTCTAAAGGAGAGCTAGTACTCTCGAAAGCTCACCATCAAATAAAACTCAGTTAGCCTCTAAAAGGATGCCTGATTTCTTCACTTTTACTACTATGTATGGCAAAACCGGTTTTATAAAATTACACTAAAACGCCTTGTCTTTTTATTTTAAACATAGAACCCTTTCCTCAAACAATAAGACAATCTCCAGATATCCATGGTTTACTAATTGAAAATATCACAGAAAAACAGTTCAACGGGTCTATAAATGTAAATTACTGCCAAAGAAAAATATAGAATCCCTTTATTATTATTATATCTCGAAAGAAAATCCAAGTCACAAATCCAATGAGTAACCAAAAATAATACAGTATTTAAAACACCATAAGAAGGGTAGGTTCTAATGGAATAAAGACAGGTTATCCCTTTAGATAGTCCCTATAGGTGCTTAAGAAGGTGGGAGATCGCCCTGCCAAAGGCGGCACCACCTATCGATGGTTCACGCTATCAATCCCTATTCAACTCCCTATAATCACTTAAACATAGGCTACCGAACACAGTTATAGTGATAAACAGTAAGCAATAATTCTTGTAGATCCACAGTATACAAT
The DNA here is from genome assembly GCA_025379985.1 of Phyllomedusa bahiana. Classification (NCBI taxonomy): domain Eukaryota; kingdom Metazoa; phylum Chordata; class Amphibia; order Anura; family Hylidae; genus Phyllomedusa; species Phyllomedusa bahiana. Next base: position 95,850 of record JAODAL010004779.1, on the reverse strand, counting down.
GAGAGTCAAAGTACGACTTTATCACTGTTCTGAATCCAAATATTGAGGCATTTCTCCCCCGTCTATCATGCGGGGAATCATCAGGGGACAATCAAACACAATTCAGTGTATCTGCATGGACTAATACCGCAAAATGTGGAGGGTACTCCCAGATAGTGTGGCCAATGTAAAGGGCCAGGCTACAATGTTTTGTCTGGTTACTTATACTCACCGTTAACAGCCATTCCTTTCCTGCATTAATGAGCCCAGTATTCGCTGAAATAAAAATGTATGCACTAAGTCATGCCACATTAAGGCATCCTGCGTTCATCACAAACCACTGCGCATGCGCAAAGTCAGTTCATTATCTCAGTCATACACCTGAGGCCACTATATAAGCGCGCACTTAAAGCGGTTGTCTCACTACAGGGATTGCTTTTTATGTTAAAGATCTTTCAAAAACAAGTCACTTTGTAATGTATGTACATTAACAGTGTCCTATCTATTCTGAGATATCCCCTCTCATATGGGCTGCATCAGCTCCTCAGGTCGCAATAGCTACAGACCTGTTGGATCTCTCCTGATAGGCTGACAGCGCTGGTCGCTATAGCTACAGACCTGGTGTCCTCAGCAGCTCATTACAGCAGGCCAGTAGAAGCCAGTTAACACACCCCAGAATTAAAAAATGAAACCGAGAAACCAAGACTTAGGTAAGATGAATCAATGTAGCCTCGAGGCTATCCCATTTCCTTGGCAGTGCATCTCCTCCATTCCTGTATACACTTGGTAATGTATTGTGTGTGAGAGGTGTGGCATTATTGTATGCCCATCTTGATGTGTCTATATACTATTTAATCACTTGATCTCTAATATAAGACACTTTAATTACTAATGTTAAATATTATAGGTTATACACCTTAGATGACTTTCTATATTCAGGAATGGTGTGCTTTGTATGCCTTGTTTGATATGGGCATTATTTTTAATTGTTTTTAGCCTTAAATTTGTGACATATTAGTTTTTAATATTTATTATTGGATTAATAAAGATGGTCAATATATATATTTCCTATGACTTTTTTGTCATTTTATTCTTTTTTGGTTAACATGTTTATGTGATATAATGACTGTTGACTGAGCATTGGACCTTATTGAATTGGTGACACTAAATAAAGCACTCTTCACCAAGATGACCATTGTAATTATAAAGGTAGCATCCAATCGCCATTACCATAATATCACATAAATACTTCAAACTGTAACCACAGGAGGAAATTACATAAGATCAACACCCTATTTAGCCCTTAGCCTACAATGCAGCATTACGGTGAGTATATCCAGAGAAGACAAAGGAAAGAACTTATAAAAAGATATTATGCATAATACATAACTAGAACTAAGAATTTGAAAAGTCATGTCACTGGGCGTGAACATCAAATATGGGATGTCTTAACCTGTCAGACACAGGGAATTGTCTATCTAGGGTCTTGTGTATGTATTAAGCAAAATGTCGGCATGAAATTGGAGTATCCCTATGATGTTTAATATCCCCAATATGTTCTCAAACCTTACTTTAAGCTGTTTCATTGCCTTGCTGACATTTTACTATATACCAGGGGTGTCAAACTCGTTTTCACCGGGGGCCACATCAGCCTCACGGCGTACCTTAAAGGGCCTTAAAGGGCCGACAGAAATTTTTTTAAACTGTGGTAAACTTCTCCTTAACTGTTACATTTGTACAGTTTTTGCTATTATAATTAGCCCCTTTTAGGGCAACCAGGAAGAAATCTATGCCTCCCATAGGGTTTAAAAAGCTACATATGACCCTTGTAGGTAGATAAATGGGTTAAAAGCCCCCTGTAGATGGGCAGGTATATCTGCCCATGTAGGTAGGCGGTATTTTGCCCCCTGTAGACAGGTAGTAATTTTGCCCTCTGCAGCCAGGTTTGCCTTGTAGCCAGGTATATGCCCCCTATAGCCCTCTGTAGCCAGGGAGTGCCCAAATGGGAACCCTGTGAAGGGAGTGCCCACATAGCGGGAGTGCCCAACTTTGCCCCCAGTAGCCAGGGATGCCCCATAGCCCCTGTAGGGCAGGTACATGCCCCAATATTTGCCCCCAGTAGCCAGGCAGATTCCCCATTGCCCCCCAGTAGCCATGTAGATGCCCCCCAGCCGCCCCAGTAGCCATATAGATGCCCCACAGCAGCCATATGCCCCCCCCAGTAGCCATATAGATGCCCCCCCCAGTAGCCATATCGATGTCCCACAGCCCCCCCAGTAGCCATATAGATGCCCCACAGCCCCCCCAGTAGCCATGTAGATGCCCCACAGCCCCCCAGTAGCCATATAGATGCGCCACAGCCCCCCAGTAGCCATATAGATGCCCCACAGCAGCCATATAGATGTCCCACAGCAGCCATATAGATGTCCCACAGCCCCCCCAGTAGCCATATAAATGCCCCACAGCAGCCATATAAATGCCCCACAGCAGCCTAATGATTATGAAATAAAATTAAAACTACTTACCTGGTGGAAGTGCAGCGCGGCCCGGTCCTGGAGCAGGTGTACGGTGTAAGCAGCGTGACTTCACACCGCTTACGCCATCACGCAGCAACCAGAGATCTCCTTGGCGGCAGAGGCTGCCAACCGAGGAAACCTAGCTTCACAGGGGGCGTGAGTAAAGCGGCGCATCACGCCCCCTGCGACGCCGTATGTACAGTGCTCATCGAGCGTTGTACATACAAAGGGAGAAGGTGGAAGGAAACGTTCCCCCCTGCCTTCTCCTGTACTAGCAGCTGCACCGAGCGTGTAGCTGCTGACTGACTCTCAGCCGTGCAGAGTCAGGGAGATCGCGGGCCGGAAAACACAAGGCCGCGGAACGGATGTGGCCCGCGGGCCTTGTGTTTGACACCCGTGCTATATACACAAGGCCCTAGAACGACAACAAAGTTAATGCCTCTAAAGCATTAAGTAAATTTCGGTACAGTAAATTTAGAGATCAAAAATAAAATTAAGGAAAACTATCCAGTCTTCGTCCCCTCACCCATGATCTGTAAGTGAAAGTTACTTGGGAATTTCACTTACTTTTCCTTCATCCAAGCTCCAACCTACAAACTAACATATTTTGCAAAACAATAAAAAGTGATATTTTTGATTATTCTAAAGCTTTTGTCTCGATAAGCTGGAAGGATTCATGTGGTAAAAATGATATTTCCAAAAATGTTATCCAATTTTCAATCCATTCCATACTGTTCCAACTGAATTTTCATCAAAAACTCCTCATACATTTTATATGGCAAAACAAAAGACTAAGGCTAGGGCTGCACAGCATAGTAGAAAAACCGTTGGAAAGCCGGAATGTTTTCCAATGCACGACCATGGCTTTTTGTCACGTTTTGCGCAAAAACCGCAGTCGGTTCTAGCTTTTTTCCGTCAGCCCATAAAATTGAATTGGGAAACCGATGGAAAGATGCCAGGTGCAGGTGATTTTTACAACATGTTCCTAAAATCGCTGTTGTCAGAAAACCATCTGTGTAGGCTACAGGTCGATTTTTCTCTTAAAGTCTATGGGCGTGCAAAACCATCAGATTTTCAGCAGTTTTAAAATCCTAAAACCACCGAAAATACAATCGTTTTTGCATGCTTTGTAGACCTAGCCTAAGGGTTTCAGCTACAATCCTCTTCACATCATTGCATAACAGAGGCTTGGGCTGCCCCGGTCTGTCTTTTTACCACAAAGCTTCAGTCCTGGAACGATCCAGACAGTGGAGGCTCTTAAACTACTTTAAACATTTGTTCAAAATGGAGGAACAAATTGTAGATTACCCCCATCTAGTCTCTGTGCTCTGGTTTCTCCTGTTATATCTCCTACAATCAAAGCCGTCTTAGACTTATAAAAGAAGGATGTGAATAAGGGCTCTATGTTCCCATCAAGCCACACAAACTTCCACTCAGGGCCATATTGCGCATATCAGTCTCCATCAAATAATAAAGGCATTTCACGCACAAAAGACATTTGTTCACAGTTGTCCATAAATTCCTTCAACTAAATCACTGAACAATTTGGCCTATTGGATAAAGAGATTTTTTTTTAAATAACTATGGATCAGACTTTTTTATTCTCCTTTGGTTGGAAGATGGATTCCTTACCATCACTTTTTGAATCCTTTTCCCTATGTAACAAATTGTAATTTTTTGCTTATCATTGGGTACTAAAGGTGTTTTCCCAATTGCTTATGACTAAAATGAGAAGAAAATGTTAATTGTTCCCATGAAAGTTTGCTTTTGTGGTCAGGACATTGATAAATTGAAATCTATGTTTTCTCGAACATTCGCAAAATACTGGTATGCAGCATCGTGTAGACCTTGAGAAGCTTCCGGAACTGCGAGAACTGTCGAGAAATTTTGAGAGCGATGTAGAAGTTTTGAGAATATGTAGAACTTTCTTACAACTCTCTGAGGGTGTTAACTAGTATACATACTATTACATAGTAATATAAACACAGGTGCCTTAATCATCAATTTCTGTTTGTGCTACAGTTGAGTGAGTACACAGAGGATACATACCTGCATTTAACTTAGATGGCATCAAGAGGTTGTAAGTATCCAGCAGATGCATTTTACTACATTTGTGGTGAATTTATAAAAATATGTGTAAAAAGATACAACGTGACGGCATCTTCGTAGACGCGTGAGGCCTACAAAGCATACTCTGGCATACCTGTAGGGGATCAAGACAAACCATGAACACCTCATTTCACATGCGAATACTGCAAGAGAACTCTTGAAGGTAAGGTAAACAATTGCTGCTAGCCAAGATAACAAGATTTTATTTTTTTTAATTCCTTATTACAGTTTAAAAGAGCTGTAGTTAAAATAAATGCAAAATTTTTGCTCTTATAGAAGAACATATTATACCGTTTGATACACATATATTTTATTCTCATGTTTAAATACCTTACAGGCTGGTACAAAGAAGAAAAAAGGAAAATGAAGTTTGCTATCCCAAAAATTTGGCGAGTGCAGACTGACCACATCAACAACTGTTACTTCTGCATGGTGGACCCATGCAAACATCAAACTGGCAGGCGTATGCTTCCTATCATGTATCCAGATATTCCTTCCTCAATTGCTCCAGTTTCACACTGCCTTGAGCTGCCCACACCCACTCCCCCAGAAGGAGTTCAGCCATCTTCTGGAGAATGCAGCAAGTCTTACAGTAATGAAGACCATGCAGATCCAGAATTCAGTTTTGAAGAAGAGAGCATACCATACTACCCTAACCAAAAAAATCCTTAATCTCATTGGAGACAGAGGTCTCACTCAAATGTTGAGCTCATCAAGTCCAGGCACAAACGGTGGGACTTGTTAGATGAAAGTGTGAAAGTAGCAGATCAGAGAATTCGACATCAAGCTTTGGCCATCTTCTTCAACCATCAAGATGGACTGTGCTTCTGCAACAATGTGGCGGGTCTATTAGAAGCTATAGGAATCACGTTCAACTCGAGCAAATGGCGCCTATTCATAGTACATCCAGGAGCCTCAAAGCCGTGCAGCTACATAATGGGAACAAGTGCCCGTCTCTGCCTGTGGCACATTCAGTTAACCTCAAAGAGGACTACACCAGTGTCAAGCTGTTATGTGCATTGAATTACGAGGATTACGGCTGGAAAGTCAGTCATTGGAGACTACAAAATGGTGGCATTTCTGATGGGCCTCCGAGGCGGTTTTACAAAGTTTCCATGTTTTCTTTGCTTTTGAAACAGCTGGGACACCAATCTACTCTACGACAGGCAGGACTGGCCATAGAGGATTGAGTTTTCAGTGGGGAAGAATAAAGTGAAGTGGGAGCCATTGGTGGACCCACGGAAAGTGCCAATGCCATCCCTGCATATCAAGTAAGGCCTGATTAACAGTTTTGTCACAACAGCCTTTAAATACCTACAAGATCTCTTTCCTATTTCCTAGGCTGTCTGAGGCAAAGGTAAAAGCTGATGTCTTCGTCAGACCACAGATCAAGCAGATTCTAGAGAGCGAAGAATTTGTGAAGAAGCTAAATAGAAAAGAGAAAGCGGCTTGGAGCAGCTTTGTTGAAGCGGTGCATGGTTTCCTGAGCAATCACAAGGATGATAACTATGTGCAGCTGGTTCAGACTCTAAAAAAGAACTTTAGATAAATGGGATATAGGATGTCTCTCAAAGTACATATCCTTGATGCTCACCTTGACAAATTCAAGGAAAACATGGGGGCTTACTCAGAAGAGCAAGGCAAGCAATTTCATCAGAATATAAAGAACTTTGAACGATACTACCAAGGACAGTATAACGAGAATATGATGGGAGACTATATTTGAGGGTTGGTTCATGAAAGTGATTTCCATTATAATCGTAAATCTACAAAATCTACTCACTTCCAACCACTCCTGCTCATCTTGGTCAATATTAAACACCCATAAAATGCTTTTAGAACTGTGCGAACAAACAGAAATTTTGCAGATTTTAAATTTCTCTATGCAAAGACGCAAGACTGAATATTTTGTTGTTCTGGTCGCAGAAGCAAAGTCTATAATAAATGAAATAGTTTTTCTTAACTTTTTAGACATGATTCACTGGAATAAAATGCTTAAAAGCTGCGGACAAAAAAGTGTGTTACCTAGTGATCCAGCGAGCAGGGGCATTGCTAGGGTCCTAAAACATTCGGGGCACGGGCCCTTTATGAGCGGTGGTTACCAGCTGTAATGAAGAGCCGCTGCCCACCTTGTATGAAGCGCGCTTTGTGCGTGAGCAACCTCTATACATTCCTGAATGTCCAAATGCGTGACACGCTTAATTTAATCCCGCTACCAGCTTCCAGCAGCGGAGACTCCACTCCAGCCTCCCTTGCTGCTGATCTCCAGTGCGACACCACCTCCACCCAGTCCATTGCTCACAGCATCATCCAACTCCTGCCTCCTGCTGCATTCACACCATAAGAAGCATCCCCATTTTCCTCCCAAATTTGGGGGTGTTTTATAGTCTGAAAAATATGGTATGTGGTAACGTGCTGTAACCCCTTAATGACACAGCTGTTTTCCTATTTTTTCTTTTTTTCATCGCCGCCTTCCAAAAGCTTTTCAATCCCAAAGATATAAAAAATCTTGGTAGTGTTTTTTTTGTTTTTTTTCCAGCGCTCACTGTGGGGCATAAATACGATTACAGCAATACCCAATTTCTATAGGTTGTTTTATGCTGTAGTAATGTTACACACAAAAAAATAAACAATGTTCTCTATCATTAAATACTGATAGCCAGAACTTTATTTTTATGCTGACCTACTAATGGCTTTTTTTGCGGGATTGTTTTTTTCATTGGCACCATTCTGGGTTTCATGCGACTTTTTGATCGCCTTTTATTCCATTTTTTGCGCAGCAGGATGAACAAAAAATATAATCTCAGCATTGTTTTTTTATTTATTTTTATTGCAGCATTCATTGAGGGGGTTAAATAAGAATTTTATAGCAAAGGTTGATACACACACGGTGATGCCAAATATGTGTACTTTTTTAAAATGTTTTCAATGACAAGCATTTGTAATGGGGATGTGTGTGTGTTTTTTCTTTACTTTTCACTTTATTTGCTTGACCGTTTGACTGCCATTTTAATACATCACAGACGGCTCCTGCTGCAGATGGTACCTGTTCAACTCTTACACATAGGGACAGTATATACACAAATGTAAAACACTGAGTATTATACAGGTATATACGGTCCCTGTGTGTATGTATATAGGGGCGGGCGAGGCAGGCGATAGCCCGGGGCGCTGGGTCTCTGCGGTTAGCCTCCGACTCTACACACCCATTGTAAAACAGCCGTGCAGAGTCAAATCCAGCAGCTGCACACACTTAGTGCAGCTGCTTGTACAGGGAGGAGGCAGGACATATCGTTCCCCTCATGCCCCCCCCCCCGGTATGCATCAGCACTCAGTGAGCGATGATACATACACAGCGTCACAGGGGCCGCACGGCTTTCACCATGGCCTCAGCGACGCCGAGTCTCTGCTCCCGTCCGTCCCAGGAGACCCTGGGAGCTGGGTGTAAGTGGCGTGATGACGTCATGCAGCTTCCACTGATCACCAGCTCCCGGTCCTGCCGCACTGCAGGGATCCTGGAAAGTTAAGTAAGTTTTTATTATTTTATCATCTTTAGCTACAGTGGGCAACTATCATGGCTACAGGGGCAACTGACTACAGGGGAGCTATCAGGGCTACAGGGGCAACTGACTACAAGGGCAGCTATCATGGCTACAGGGGCAACTGACTACAGGGGCAGCTATCATGGCTACAGGGGCAACTGACTACAAGGGCAGCTATCATGGCTACAGGGGCAACTGACTACAAGGGCAGCTATCATGGCTACAGGGGCAACTGACTACAAGGGCTATCATGGCTACAGGGGCAACTGACTACAGGGCAGCTATCATGGCTACAGGGGCAACTGACTACAGGGGCAGCTATCATGGCTACAGGGGCAACTATCATGATTACTGGGGCACCTATCATGGCTGCATGGGCAAATCTCTGGTTACAGGGGGGTATTACATGGCTACAGGGGCAACTATCTGGTGAAGCATTGTGGCGCATTATTTTAGAGGGGGGGAGGGCGAAATTTCTTCATCTCACCCTGAGTGCAATTTAGCCTAGGAACGGCCCGGATATCAGTATACACGTGAGGTGGGGGCATAGTACTACTCCCTCCCCCCTCTCTGCCTCAGTGCATACCTTATACAGGGTCACTGGAGTTCTAAGGGCTCCTGGGCTGTGCAGGCAGGGTCACTCTAAGTTCTGGAGCGCAGAGGGAGGCCTCTGGGGGGTGGGAGGTGCTCAGAAGAGGAGAGTGGGGCTACTCTCACTGCTCCCTGTGGGTGATTAGTGATGCTCTGGGGGTGGGCAGAGCTTCTCACTGTAGTGTGTACCGAGGGCTGTGGGACAACTGATTCGGGGCAGCAGGCACTTTATCTGGGCCTAGCAATGCCCCTGTCAGCAAGACTGCAAAAGAGGCCTGCTTGTTATAAAGCTTTCACCTCAACACTTCAGCTCGCCATATCCCATTTGTCATAAAATGGGAAAGAGGACCAGAAATCTCTTTTGCTGAGTTTTTTAATTTCCCCAAGTATGAAGTCTTCTATATGTATCAATCATCTACTCTATTGATGATAATTTACACCCCCACCCATTCCACCCTATACTGGAGATATAACACAGCTGTTGGTAATATTTTCTGTATCTCATGGAAACGCAACCTCAGCAAGTTGTTCTGAGTATGTATTCACAATATTTTGGAAGAGGAACTGGATGAATTTAGGGGCTGGTCTACCGCCTCTGCCTTACTATTTCTTGTACCGGAGAATGTATCAACTGATGTCTACCTAATCTCCCATATTTGAACAGGCACCGGATCTCATGTTGCTAAATATTGAAAAAAATGGGATCTTCCAATCAATCTTGGAAATCCAACAAGTTCTCCAACACAAACTTCAGCCAAGTGAGACTTTTGGAACTGGGGTTAATGAGATGGTGCTCACCTGATGTTTAATTGCATTACATTCATCTCCTTGTTTCATTTTTCAATCTTGTTATTTTATACTTATTTTACCGAGTAGTCACATGTTCATTCTTGGGGTGTTTTACCTTTTCTGGTTGCATACTCTAATATAATTTAAATTTAATATAATTTAGTATAATTTATCCTACTTCTGCTATAGCTGCTCAGCTTGCAATTGATCTGCGTGTATTTTGGTGGATCCCGCCACAGATGCGGCAGGTGCCGGCTGCTAATTGCAGCTGACAATCGCCGGTAACAGCCATCTCCATTCCTTGCTGTTTAACCTTTAGGCTAGGTTCACACGGCTTAATTGCGGGACGTAATTACGCCCCACAATTCCGCCATGTGGCCGGGGGAGGGAGCGGGGGGGCCGGCACCTCGCCGGCCCATAGACTTGCATCATCAGCGGCGCGTATACGCCGCTGGTAATTCACATGTCAATTATCTCCCCCCTCGGCGTATTCGCTGAGCAGGGAGAGGAGACGTAATCCATAGTTCTCTATGAGAACTGTGGATTACTGTAATGACTGGGACGTTTTCAGCCCGTAATTTGCGCACTCCGGCGCGTAATTACGGAGTGAAATACGTCCAGTTTTAAGCCGTGTGAACATGGCCTTAGACACCGCAGCAAACACGGTCGCGGTATCTAAATGAATTAGAAACGGTGCAGCGCACCTTTACTCACTGTGATCAGAACCTCCGCGGCAACATTGCGTGGTTCCAACCGGTTTATATGGCAGCTGGAAGCCTTGTGAGGGCCTCCATCGCCACCATGTTTATCGTTTTACTACTTCTTTCCCAAGCAGGAAGTAGTAAAGAAGCCCGCTTTGTACACCCTAATACATTGTTTATACAATGGACAATGACACTTGGTCGATCCAGCATTAAGATCCGTTATTTCATAAAACCATAAACGCTTAATAGAAAAATGTATATAAAAATACGAGCACCTATAAGACACCACTAGTTACAGAACCGTAGCGTTTCACTTATGCATTTCGAACAAAGTGCTCTTAGTCTATGACACCAGGAGCAGCGGATTCTGGACTAGCAGGCAAGAGCACTTTGATTGCTTAAAACATGTAAGCAAAATGTCTTGGGTCAAAATCACTCACACGTTACTGTTCCGTAACTAGTGGTGTCTTATAGGTGCTTGTATTTTTATACATATTTTTCTATTATAAGTTTATGGTTTTATGAAATAACGGACCTTCTTAGTGCTGGATTGCCAAAGGGTATTTATCCATTGTATTTTCCGCTGGACTTGTAACGGGATCAGTGCACTGGAGCTGCGTTTGTCTTGGCTTAAAATAATCCTTTTTCTACTATTGTTCATACAATGCAATAGACTGTATAAACGATCAAGCCCCCAAGAGGTGAAGAGCCCTAGAAGGGCTCAGTGTGAAAGTAAAAAAAAACGTTTTAAAAGTGTAAAAAAAATATTAAAAAGTTCAAATCACCCCCTTTTACAAATAAAAAAAAAATTAAAAAGTTACACATATTTGGTATCGCCGCATCCTTAAAAATGCCCCCTCACTCAAGTCCATAGGTAGAAGCACAAAAAAGTTATTGGTCACAGAACATGGCGCCGTGGCAAAAATTTGAAAAATAGAAAATGGATTTTTTTTATGGTATCAAAATATAATGGAAACCCTACATGTTAGGTATTGCTGGATTCATATCAACCTGTAGAATACAGATAACAAATCATTTATACCAGAGAGAGAACACTGTAAAAACAAAACACCCGCATAAATGGCGCAAGTATTTTTTTTTTAATTTGGTCCCACCTAGAATTTTTGGCGGTTTCCCAGTATATTCTATGGTACGACAAATGACATCTTGTCCCACAAAATAAAAAGTACATCTTGTCCCGTAAAATAAAAGCCCTCATATGTCTATGTAGGTGGAAAAATAAAAAAGTTATGGCTCTGGTAAGGCGAGTTGGGAAAAACAAATGTGACCCAAAAAAAAAAAAAAAGGCTGCGGTGGGAAGGGGTTAAAGAAATGGTCATTTTGTATAGTTATTACATGCATATTAGACTGTTTATCAATCCCCCTCTGGCCTTTTAATCTTTAGTATGTTATCAGTTTAGTCATGCAGATATAGCATCTTGTGTTTCTGGATAGTTTAGCTTGTAAAAGTCGGATCCTTTTATTTAGGATGATTTAAGAAGCTTGTCCCCTCTCTAGGCTCTTTCTCTGCGCACTGTGAAGTGTATAATGCACTAATGACATGGGGAGACTCAATTATCTGTTAATATGTGAAATGACTCTACAGTGAATTAAGTGGTCCTTACCGGAGGCCTCCCTCGGAGATGACCGACTTTCTTCTGAACGCTCTTTTTGAGCATGAAGGCTTTGTACAAAATATTGGAAATGTTTCTTTACACTTCAGTTTTCAGAAAACTTTAGAATAGTCCGATCCACATGTGAATACATTATATATAGTAAAAGTAACAATAAAACAACATCCTGGATCCACAACATAAAAAGCCTGTCTGCAGTCCTGGATACTGTTCTCTACATCCACCCGAAATTAACCACCTCCATGATGAACAGTGAAGTTCTTTTTTACTTAAAGGGGATTTGCCAGGACGCAAGTTCCTTACCTCTCCTCATCAGCAAAGAGAGAATGTCAACAAATCATGCTGAATGATGAAAGCTGCAGGACTGAGAGGGAGGGGGTGAGTAAGGAGTGAGGAAGAAGGGAGCGTCTCAAAACTTAAGTGAAATAATAAACAGTACAAGATGGAAATTTTCCCAAAACAGCAAACAGCCTCATAACTGCATTCTACCCCTGTCCTTTAAAAACTCATTCATTTTGCCCGTCTCAAAAGAAGTGTTTCACGCAAGCGTGGCCTGTAGCTCCCTGGGCTGTCTAGTGGAAGCTTTTTAGGGAACAAGGGGATTTAGAAATGCTGACCGCAGATTTTTCACTTTTTTTAATCAATATATTTAGAAAAGTGATTAAAAACCCATTTTGGAGGTTTTTCCACTCAAAATTACGGTGGCAAAACCCCTTTTAAAAAAAAAGCGAAAGGACCAGGCTCATTTTGAGTTTTGATAACATTTCTGTTGCTGGAAGGCCAGTAATACTTTATTTTTTGTTCCTCCTAGCTGTGTGAAGCTTTGTGCAGATGGACCTGTAATTTATGGAAATGCTGATTATTAACATATCTTTTTAATAAATTATATTTTTATTTTTTCCAAAAATACAGGAAAAAAGATAAGTGTCACATTTCCAAGGACTTTATGTCCAGACAGTGAAAAAATACAGATAATACAAGCTGTCCCTGAAACTTCTATGAAAAAAGAGAAGTGGATCCTTACTACCGTAAGTGACACTTGCCTGTCCAGCCTTGGCAAAGGACATGAGGGCGAGATCAGGACACTGGGATGGCTGACATGGAAGCATTGGATCTGGACCAGCAGACAGGAGACAAGGAGCAGTAGGTATCGGACAAACAGATGCGACACCAGGAGCAGCGAATTCCAGACCAGCAGATGTGACACCAGGAGCAGCGGATTCCGGACCAGCGGGCATGACACCAGGAGCAGCAGATTCCGGACCGGCAGGCGTGTCGCCAGGAGCAGCAGATTCCGGACCGGCAGGCGTGTCGCCAGGAGCAGCAGATTCCGGACCGGCAGGCGTGTCGCCAGGAGCAGCAGATTCCGGACCAGCAGGCGTGACACCAGGAGCCGCCGACTCCGGACCAGCGGTCGTGACACCAGGAGCAGCGGATTCCGGACCAGCGGTCGTGACACCAGGAGCAGCGGATTCCGGACCAGCGGTCGTGACACCAGGAGCAGCGGATTCCGGACCAGCGGTCGTGACACCAGGAGCAGCAGATTCCGGACCAGCGGTCGTGACACCAGGAGCAGCAGATTCCGGACCAGCGGTCGTGACACCAGGAGCAGTGGATTCCGGACCAGCGGTCGTGACACCAGGAGCAGCGGATTCCGGGCCAACAGACGTGACACCATTAGCAGCGGATTCCAGACCAGCAGGTCGTGACACCAGGAGCAGCGGATTCCAGACCAGCAGGCGTGACACCAGGAGCAGAGGATTCCAGACCAGCGGGCGCGAAAGCAGGAGCAGCACATTCCGGACCAGCAGGCGTGACACGGATCAGCGGATTCCGGACCAGCAGGCGTGACACCAGGAGCAGAGGATTTTGGACCAGTAGGCGTGAAACCATGAGCAGCGGATTCCAGACCAGCAGGCGTAAAACAAAGGAGCAGAAAGTTTCCCGGGCCCAGTAGGGGCGTGACACAAAGCAGCAATTCGGACCATTTGGGGCTAAACACTGGGAAAGCAGCAGATTCTGGACCAGTAGGCGTGACACTAAAAGCAGCAGATTCGGGATCAGGGGGGGGCGTGGTACAAGGACAGCAGTTTTCGGGGAACAGAAAGGTTTGAAAACCAGGGGGCAGCAGATTCTGGACCAGGAGGAAGGGGGCACCCGGGAGCAGGGGTTTCCCGGGACAACCCAGGCTTTGTCCCCCAAAATAACTTTTTGATATTTTTTAACATGGGATTCAGAGTATGTTTTTAGCCCTAACAACTTCGGCAAAATGGGGTAAAAAACTTTTCTGGGACTAAAGACTTTTTTTTTTGTTGCCCTACAACCAATCGGGAGCTCCCCCTTTCTTTTCCCATAAAGGGCTCTAAATAAAATGAAAGGGGAGCTGTGACAGTTTTTAAAACACGGGGTTTTTTTGCATTTTAAAATTTATAAAAAACTTTTTTGGTCCATAAAATCCGCCCAATTTTGAAACAAAACAAAAGGGTCAAAAAAAAGCAAAGTAAAAAAATTTTTTTGTGTATTTTACAATAGTTTATAACTATTACCTACTGAAATTTTTTAACCGTATCCTGGCAAAAATTTTTCTTGGGATTCTTTTTTTAAAAACAACTTTAAAGGGGGTTTAAAACATTTAAAAAAGCAAAAATTTCAGATTTTCAGGAAAACTTCCCTCAGACTTTTTAGGGCCCAAAGCCCCAGTTCTGACGGGGTTTTTGAAAAGGCCTGTAAAATTAGATACCAAAAACCAAAATGACCCCATCTAAGACGGGGGCCCCCAAACTCCATTCCTCAGGCCCCCCAACAGGTCATGTTTTCGGCTTTTCCTTACAGGTGTACAGGTGATTTAGTTATGCTGCACAGGTGACTTAATTATTGTCAGTGCATTCTGTGGGATATCCTGAAAACACGAGGCCTTGAGGACTGGAGTTGGGGGAACACTGATCTAAGAGACTGCATCCCTTAAAGTATTCAAAACCGCATTTAGGAAGTGTGTTGACCCTCTAGATGTTTCACAGTAATTAAAGCAAAGCAAAGCGGAGGTGAAATTTCAAAATGTCACTTTTTTTGGGCAGATTTTAAATGTTTATCCATTATTCACTGGAATACAGTAGGTATTACCAGGGAAATGCGACTAAATATTGATTCCGATGATTTTGCGGTTTTCAGAGAAATCCTATATGTGGCCCTAGTGCCTATTTGTCTCAAGCACAAGCCCTAGGGTAGGAGGAGCACCTACTGGATTATGGGGCCTCATTTTCATAAGGATATTTTGTAGGGTCCTCTCTCCCTCTGTCGTGCCAATTGTCATTAATCACTTATCATTGTACTAATTTGACTTATGTTATGTATGTAACCCCCTCGAATGTACAGAGCCCTGGAATCAATGGCGCTTTAAAATAATAATAATAATAATAATAATAGGCACTATTACAGGTTTGTGGACACCCTTAAAAGTGCTAAAACCTAATGCACACCCCTAAAAGGAACTCATTTTGGAAACTACACCCTTAAAGGAGTTGTCTCATTACAAGCTTTCAGCCTACTTCAATGCTTCTGGCAGCAAAGGATTTTTGAATTTAGGGGCGTGCTTCTTGTCTGCCTCTTCTCCTCCCTCTTCCCCCCTCCCCTCAGCACACAGAAAGCTCTCCTCCATAACTACTATACAGCAGGGGGATGGCAAGGGGGTTTGCTGCCAGGGTTAACCCTGTGTGTGCCTGCCTAGGTCTGCTGCAGGCTGCTGGATCAGCTGCACTGTCAGCTCCACAGAGGAGACAGCAGGGAGAGGGCTGATTTATGAGTGTGGAGAGGTCTGTGAAGCTGTTTATGCTAATAGCAGAGCAGGGGGGATGCAAGTGTTCCTATACCCCCTGCTTAGCATACAAATCACCACATCTCAAGAAACAACAAACAAACCCTGTCAGAACAGACACAGGGCAGCTGTGAAGTGTTACTATAATCACAATGTGTCACTAGTACAGCAGAGCATGAACCGTTCACATGCCCCCCTGATCTGTTCTATTAGTATAGTCAGAGCTCCACAGACACATCATGATTATAGTAACACATTTCACTGCCATCACATCTACTGACTACAGATCAGCCTCATCTCTGCTCTCCTCAATCTGTGTAGAGAGCAGAAGGGAGCAGGCACACACAGGGTTAATCCAGCTACACAGACACAGAAGCCAGAGCCCTCCTCCTCCCTTCCCTACAGAAGCATACTGTGTGGGAGGGGCTCTGTGCTCAGACCTGTATTCAGAAGCTGATGAGTCACCAGCACTGACAGCCAGTGAGATAAAGATCAACAGGTTAGCTGCTATAGGGATTTCAGAAGCTGATGCACTAATACTAACAGGGATAACTCAAAATTAGTAGGACATTTGTAATGAACATATATTGCAAAGCTGCTTGTTTTTTAAAGCTCTTTTAATTAAAACCCAATCATTGTAGCGAGACAACCCCTTTAAGGAATATATCTAGAGTGTAGTGAGTATATTGGCCTCACAGGCGTTTCAGAAATTCTTTTAGCGTTGGGCTATTAAAATGGAGAATTAAATGTTTTCAATAATATGCAGTTTTAGCTAAAAATGTTTTATTTTCTCAAAGAATTCTGGAAAAAGCACCCCAAAATGTGTTCCACAATTTCTTCCAAGTTTGGCAATACCCAATACGTCGGTGTAAATTGCCGTTTGGAAAGGAAACACAGCAAGTGTTAATCAGCTCACCCAACTCTGATGTGTCTCCACCCGGAGGAGGCAAGGTAATAGCGGCGCCAAAGCCTAGTAAAGTCCAAGGAGAATCATATGGCTATGATCAAGGATTGACATTACCCGAAATACGTAAGGCTATTTTTACAGCGATGCACCGCGGATATCTAAGCACTGTTTGCATGTGCCATTTACCGTACTGTGATGTACTTTTAAAAGGATTGCAATAAAAGACTTTATGTTGTAATGGATCCTACCGGTTTCTATCTTTCTAAATTGCTGTTTGGGCGCACGGCACATCGTACAAGGGAGGGCACGCTATTTGACTTTTGGAACATAGATCTTGGTGGGTATCATTTTGCATTTGTAAAGCCCCCAAAGTATCACTACAGGTGAAACTTCATGAAGTTACCCCATTTTGGACTTGACTTACCCCTCAGGGAACTGATCTCGGAGTGTATTATGCATTTTGGGCCCACAGGTGTTTCACACTTTTTGTTAACATTAAGTCATGAAAATCTAACCCCCCGCCCCCACAATTCCACAATTGTGTTTTGGGTTTATTTTTTACAGCATTCACTGTATGATATAAATGACAAACTCAATTTTGTTGGACTGGAACCAAGATTTTGCTCGTTTACTGGTGTGTTTAGGGTCGTTATCTTGTTGAAACACCCATTTCAAGGGCATTTCCTCCTCAATGTAAGGCAACATGACCTCTTCAAGTATTTTGATATATGCAAACTGGTCCATGATCCCTGGTATACGGTACATAGGCCCGGCACCATAGTAGGAGAAACATGCAAATATCATGATGCTTGCACCACCATGTCTCACTGTCTTCAGTATGTACTGTGGCTGGAATTCAGAGTTTGGGGTTCATCTGACAAACTGTCTGCAGCCCTTGGACCGAAAAAGAACAATTTTACTTTCATCAGTGCACACAATGTTTCTCCTTTTCTCTTTTGGCCAGTTGATATGTTCTTTGGCAAATTGTATCCGCCTCCCCACACGTCTTTTTTGAAACATTGGGACTTTGCGGGAACCTCTTGCTAATAGTCACAGGCGGCTTCTGTCACTGTACTCACATGTAACTTGAGGCGGTCGTTTATTATCGTGGAGCTGAGCATTGGCTAAGCCTTTGCCAATCGGGCTATTGCTCGATCCACTCAAATGGTAATCTTCCATTTTCTTCCACATCTCTCTGGTTTTGCTTTCCATTTTAAAGCATTGGAGATCATTTTAGCTGAACAGCCGATCATTGTCTGCACTCCTTTATAAGTTTTACCCTCTCCAATCAACTTCATAATCAAAGTACTCTGTTCTTCTAAACAATGTCTCGAACGACCCATATTTCTCAGGCTTTCAAAGAGAGATACATGTACAACATGTGCTGGCTTCACCCTTAAATAAGGGCCACCTGTTTCACACCTGTGTCTTCACAGAATGAATGACCTCACTAATTGAACTCCACACTGCTATTATTTTGAACACATCCCCTTTCAAATAATTATACAAATACACAGACTCAAAAATATGCAGACCATGAATGTGGAGTCTGTTGGTTTTTTTAAGAATCTACTGCACCAGCTAGTACATTTTTTGACATGTGGTAATATAATTTATAACCAAAACTGTGATTAATCTGGTTGGTCATATCGGACTTCTATTATTTTGAACACTACTGTATTGCGGCTTCGTGGTATGTGGTTATCTCCTCAGTAAGGGCAGGGCTTGGCTCAGAAGAGCAGATTGATCTTCCAGATGACTAGGTATTAACACTAGTTACTACAATAGTATGCACATACCAAGTTGATTTGCTAGTACACAGCTGTTAAATATACAATTTAGAGAATTGTTAGGTTTCACACATTTTTGAAAAGCTTGTTCCAAATTGCTCCCAGTACATTTTATTTTGTGCATCTGCATCCCTTCTTTGTGGACCGAGCTAGGGTTTCAATTTGACTTCGAAGAGGTTTCATTGAGGAGTGTTCTCACCATGCTGTTTCACAGAGCCTGTTCTTCACAGCCAGCTTTAGCCTCACACTTCTGTTCAGGCTGTTGTTTTACAGCAATAATTGACAAATCACCTCTGCTATTCCTAGCTGAGTCTGTTATGGTAAGATGAATGCTAGAGGTAGGTAAACCGTAGTACACAAAGATACAGCACTCTAAAGGGTTAAAGCTTATCAGTAACCTAGATAACCAAGCTACTGATCTTGAGATAACACTCAGCCGGGAATGAATCACCCTGAGCAGACAGGCCTGTTGGAGCAATGAGAGTAGAGAGAGATGGCCAGTAACCTAAATATTTTTCTACTAAACAAAGCAAAATCATAAGAGCAATGTATTTGTTAGTAGTCCATTTACATCTCCCTACATGTTTAAAGCTTATCATTGTGGAGAGAAAAACCTTTTAAAAGTTTACTGAACTGCCAGGTAACTTTTCTGGACATGCTGTCAGGTTTCTGGCCTTTATGTCCTCCCCTCTGCAGGTTCAATCTCTAATTTTAAAATTTTCCCTAAGACTGTTGGTAGAGACCAGCTGTTGTAATGTTTGCCATACATTGAACACACACAGAAGAGATCATGCTCCCCTATTCTCCATGGGTACCAACTTTTAAAAGGGAGATTATGAATTGCAGCACTCTTATACCCAGTTTTACATAAGACACATCTCCATTATGCAACAGTGTAAGGGTTGGTTCACACAGTGTTTTACCATACAGTAGAAATATATATATATTTTTTCTTACCCCTTCCCGATATAGGACGTGCCAGTACTTCTTGGACATCGTGCAGGCCCACAAGTGGGGCCCATGAAATCGCGACGTGGGACCAGCTGTATATTATCTACAGCTGGACTCATGCCATACCACCTGCAGCTGGAGTGTGCTCCTGCCGTGGGTAATTAACCTCTTAGCTGCCAAATAGTGCTCCCTCACTCCTGCCATGCACCCAAACAGCAGTTTAAACCCACATATAGGGTATTGCCAAACTCAGAAGAAAGTTTGCGACAAAATTTGGGGTCCTTTTTTTTTCTAGGATTCCTTGTAAAAATTCAAAATTTTCAGTTAAAATTACAGATTGTTGTAAAAAAAAATCAAGTTTTAATTTTCAGGGCGGCAGGAGACTGGAGTGCCATCTTGCTGCGGGAACCCTTTAAATCCTGCCGCTGGCTTTCCGGAGCATCGCTCCTCTCCAGCCTCTTGCTGGCCTGAGACAGCTCAGTGTGGCCGCGTTCAGTACAGCCGGCAGTCATGCTAAGTATATTTGGACTATAAGACGCACGCCTGTTTCCCTCCCAAATTTGGGGGGGCGGGGGTGTGGAGGGGAAGTACATCTTATAGTCTGAAAAATATGGTATGTGGCAAAGCTTTTTGAAAATGTGAAAAATTACTACTAAATTTCTAAACCCCCTAATATCAGGGAAAAAAAAGTCATTTAAAAAATGATGCCAACCTACAGTGGACATATGATAGATGCTAGTTATAAACTATCTTTTGTGGATTAACTATCTTACAAGCAGAAAGTTTTGAAGTTTGAAAATTTTTCCTAATTTGCATGATATTTTTCACAAATAAACAAGGATTGTATAGACCAAAATTTCTTACTCTCTTAAAGCACAATGCGTCACGAGAAAACAATCTCTGACACACTTGGATAGGTAAAAAGTGTAAAAGTTATTCTCCCATAAAGTGACACGTCAGATTTCAAAAATTGGGCTCGGTCAGCAAGGTCAAACCTGGCTGTGGCGGTAAGGGGTTAATGCATGGCTTAAAAAAGGTATCAAAATGTATACATTTTTGGGTGAACTGTGTTTTTTTTTTTTTTTTTTTTTAAACGTTTCCGCTTACATGTGTTTTTAGTCAAAAGTCTGTTTTAGTCAGAGTTTTGTGATATGAATGGAATAACACTGTATACACTAAATGCATGCAAACGTTTTCAATTATGTTTGCATACGTTGCTCATTGACTTCAATAAAAAAAGAAAAAGGATGCTAGCGCATACATTTTTCTGTAAGATACAAACGTAGTAAACTACGTTTTTCTGAACCTAAAAATAAACAGTATATGGACGTAAAGCAAACATATTCAAAAAGGGGGGCCCCCCTTTTACTTCATTTTTCCCATTATAGTCTAGGGTACATCAAGCATAGGTTACAACATGTTTTTTGGGTACAAAAATCCCTTTTAAAGCATTTGATGCAAATAAATATATTATATATATATAATATATATAAAAATTAATTAATCCCACTATGGGATTACACTATGCTATCACTTTTATAAAACATACAACATATAAGGCTTCAATGCATTTCTACACTCACCGGCCACTTTATTAGGTACACCTGTCCAACTGCTCGTTAACACTTAAGTTCTAATCTGCCAATCACATGGGGGCAACTCATGCATTTTTGGGATGTAGACATGGTCAAGACAATCTCCTCGTCAAACCAGATCATTAAGGGAAAAAGGTGATTTGGTGCCTTTTGTTTTTTTTTTTTTAAACGTCTTCGTCTCATGGTTTTAGTCAAAAGTCTGTTTAGCAGAGTTTGTGATATGAAATGGAATAACACTGTAAACATAGAGGCATGCAAACGTTCAATATGCTTGTTAGTTGCTCATTGACTTCATAAAAAAGAAAGGAATGCTAGCGCATAATTTTTCCTGTAAGATTACGAACTAGTAGAAAGGCTAAGTTTTTCTGAACCTAAAAGTAAAAGAGCATTTAAGGACGAATTTAAGCAAACATTCAAAAAGGAGCTCCTTTGACTTCATGGTTCCATTTGTAGTCTAGATACATCAATGGATAGGTTAAAACTGTGTCTTTGGATATCAAACATCCCTTTGACGCATTTGGATGACATATTATATATATATAAATATATATATATCTTTATATATTATATTAATCCCACTAGGGATTACACTATGCTTGCACTTTTGCATACAAAGATCATGCAACATGGATCTAAGTTGGCGTTCTGAGAGGTGCATACCCTTCTACATGTAATCATGGCCGTGATGATACCCGATTCTGCCCTCGGGGTTGTTGACGCACGTTGGAAGGAGGGACCTACTCTTACAGCCACCTAAGATGCTGTGGCCAACGTCTGATCTGCTCGTTGTAGTCGCGCACATGTTGTCTGTACAGAAGTCTAACTCCTGCTGGTGGGAGCACAGCTTTTGTACTATCCAGCCGGCCCAAGAGACTAACCAACTCTCTTGGGAGAACTCCCTTTGTTCCAGGAGTCTACCAGATGATACAGGAGAGCTGACAATTATGCTATTATCTATATAGAAGACCCCTGAAGTAGCAGCATGAAGGACGTTAAAAAACTTTGTATGCTACTTGGAAGAGATATTATAATTCCTAGATCTTCTCAGGGTGTCTCTCTAGCTCTGTCGGTTTCTAGCTTCTTCCTCCTTCCCTTTGCATAGACTTTTTTGGGCAGACGTAACCAGATACATTTGTGAGGTGATCAGCCATTTTTCTAGAGTAATTAGATAGACAAATGTGTGCATGGGAAACAGGTTTAGATAAGTTCCCCAATTAGTGCACAAAAGTGCATTTTTCTGACCTACTTCTGTATTACAAACATTCTAAAATCCACCTACAATGTCAATTTTCAAGCTTGTTGAAAAGTTAGTTCATAAAAAAATGGGATTTTTGTACTTACCGTAAAATCCTTTTCTCGTCCAATTCATTGGGGGACACAGCACCATGGGTATAGGCCTTGCCTTCGGAGGCGGACACTAGGCGGATCAAACGTGTTAGCCCCGCCCCGACTGCCTATATCCCTCCTGCTGACGCCAGGCTGATCAGTTGGTACAAAAGCCGTGGCCGAGAAGAGGAACAAAAGAGAAACTTAATTCCCTGGTGACAAAAATGAGGGCGGGACCTGTGTCCCCCAATGAATTGGACGAGAAAAGGATTTTACGGTAAGTACAAAAATCCCATTTTCTCGCCAATAATTCATTGGGGGACACAGCACCATGGGATGTCCAAAAGCAGTCCCAGAGGGTGGGCAACTAGAAAACTTCATCAGCAGTGACAAGCATCAGCCCACTGCTACCTGAAGTACCTACGGCTGAGAGCTGCAGCAGCCGAGGCCAAGGCATGAGTTGGGTAGAACCTAGACGAGGTATGGGCCGAAGCCCAGGTGACAGCTTTGCAAACCTGCCAAAGCCGGGGCTGAAGCCGAACCAACCAGGCGGCCCCAACTGCTCGTGGGGAGCGAGCCGTGACCTGCGTAACTATGGACCAGATCCGGCTGGAAACGGCGGCCTAGAGGACGCCAACCCCTGCAAGGACCCTCAGGGCTGACCCAAGAGGGCTGCGTGTACCTAAAGGATCCGAAAAAGAGAGGTAGAACCGAACGGCCCTGACCATGCCTACCCAACGTAACAATCGTCCTCAAAGATGAGAGGACGAGGGGCAAAAGAGGGCAGAACTATGTCTTCAACGATATGAAACGATGAAACCATCCTAGGGAAACGTAACGGAACAAGACACAGAGTATCCTTGTCCTTCCGCAGACCCCAGAACAGGGGCCGGCAGATAGAGCTGCCCATACAGTCACTTGGTGGCTAGAAGTGATGGCCACCCGGAAGGCCACCTTCCATAAAAGTAAACACAGGGAGACTTCCCGTGGAGGCCCGGAAGGTGTAGACTGTCTAATTTCCCCGAACAGGCATTGCATCCCACGGTTCGTTAGGCCTACGAACCCGAGGGCCCTAACGCACGACCCCCTGCAATAGAAACCTTAACCTGTGAGCGGGGGGCCAGCTTGCGTTCCACAGAATTGGCGAACCGAATTCTGCCCTTTCAAGTGGGAAAGGGCGAGCCCGAGCTCCCGGCCTGACTGTGGAAAAACGGCACCCTTGGAGCCAAAGGGTGAACGTTTCTGGGCAACAGACCCAGGTGATCTAGGGTTGCAGTCGCAACAGCCCTGCTGTGAAACTGTAACCGTGGTACCGTGGATTGGAGCAGAGGGCCCTGCGACAGGCCTGGGTATAAAGAAAAACGGTCAGGAACCATTTGCCAATCGGGCCAGAGTTCCGCGTACACCGACCTGTAGCCCTAATCCTAAGGTGGAGGGCACAGCTGATATCCTCTCAGACTCGAGGCACTTGAGCTCTCGAGGAAGAAGGGACCAGGGTTAAAAAAAGACGGGACAGACCAACCTGCCCCAAGGCAAGACCAGCAAGTCCACTGTCAGCGCCAGGGGATTCCTGGCCCTGGCCATATAACCCGGGCGCTAGGGATTGAGATGAGACGCCACCATGTCGACGTCTCGCGTACCTCACCTCTGGCCAGGAAGGTGAAGCACTTCCGTCAGATGATTGGCCAAGCTGGTTTTCCACCCCTGGAAGGGGAGTTGTCGACCAGGGTGGTACCGCTGCTCTGTCAGCGAAGAACCCTCGCAGTCATCAGAGAGAACTGCTCGGCCTCTGGGACCACCCTGAAGAATTCAGACATGCCACAATCCTGGCGTTGTTGGACCGAACCCGAACTGGGTGCCCCCGGATGAGAGGGGAACCCAATGCGAGAGCGCTTAAGGAAAACGTTTGGGGTTCCAGCACAGATCTGACGACTGGCTTTCCCCAGGTGACTAGAGACCCCGCTTCGTCCGGGAGCGGGGCCCCACCCCGAAACGCTGGCGTCTGTGGTGATGACCAGCCATTGCGGGGACAGAAATTACCTCCCCTGATGTAATACCGGGAAGGCTGGCACCAGCCCAGATCGAGACGAGCCTGGGGTGGCAGGCGCACTGCTGAGACCAAGGACAATGAAGACCTGCGTCACTGAGGTAGTATTGCCCGCTGCAGGGAGTGAGCAAAGGAGCTGCGCAAAGGACCACGCCTCGGAAGCGGTCCTCAAACTGCCAAACCCTCGCATGCAACACTAAAGAATATGCCAGGTGCGATACAGAGATAGGGGCACGATTAAGTGCCGCAGCTTCCAGACGGGAGAGAACCCTCTGGGACCTGATTGAACATAAGTCAGCCCTCGACGTTCCATCCCTAATGATGGAATCAGACCGGGATTGCTGCCAATTAGCCATCCAGCCGAAGCGTGCTGCAACTTCAGGGAAACCTGACACTGACCCGGCAGGAGCATTTGAGGTGGGAGCAACCCCCTGATGTGAAGGATCGTCATTAGGGGTGGCAAGAGCTACATGAGGACCCTTGGTGCAGCAATGTCGAGAGCCTACTGTGAACACACGGGGACCGTTGATAGACCTGGGACATAGGGACAGAAAACAACCTGATGTCCCTAGCAGCTGACCAGAGCGACTCCAGTGGCAACCGGGCCCAAACGCATACTGGTTGAGCACTTTAAGGACCGACATTGGCCCTAGTGAGCTGCCCTTCATGCGAACCCTAAAGGGATTTGAATAAAATCCCTGAAAGAACGCTCAGACTCGGAGGCCGGCATAATCCCTCCTCGCCGGAGAGTGCGGATTGCCAAAGGGAAACCGACGCCCGAGCCAGAGCCGCGGAGGCAGCTGCAACCATGCTGGGTAAGCCAAACAAAGTGAGTCCTGAAGTGGCGACCCAGCAAAACCAGGTACCACTGACCTGAACCTGCCAGATCCCCTGGAACTGGAGGAAATGACCCCACTCCAAAAAAAGAATCTCAGGTGGGGGCCGGCTCCTCAGCCCAAGCGCTAGTTGGGCAAAAGGCGCTTGCGCGTTTTGAGAGACAGTCACGTGAATGCCGCTGCCCCTGAGGGGGGAGCATACCACGTCCCTCTGTGGCCTCCCAGAAAAACCGCTTATCGTAGGAGAGCGGAAGCGCAACCAATAACTCCTTGGCAGCTGCAACCCCCGCCAAAAATTCTAGCTGCAAGGGACGGAGAACGGCCATTGCATTGGCCGACGCTCTAGCCATAAAACGGGTTGACACCAGCGAGAACTTACTGGGGCCGCAGAAACTCTGAGAACTGGGAAGCGGGATTCCACAATCCCCTGTGGAAGCTTCCAGCCAAAAGCCGCTGCTGCAGCTGCTACAGCCAGACCATGCAAGCTGAACTGCGGAGAAGCAAGCGCAGGTCGCAGGGCTGCCCCGGCCGCCCCCAAGGCGGACTTACAACAACCCGTGAGGATGCCTGTCTGTGCCGTCACCAAGGACTGCCGCGTCCGAGACAGGGATGGCCATAGACTACTTGAGCCGGGTGACTGGGGGGTCCCCTGATGGGACCACCGACCACTATGACCCCGAATCTATGGGAAAAGGGCGAAGAGACTTAAGTCGTCTGGTAGGAAACAAACGCCTGACCGGATGTTTCCACTTCCTGGCAA
Organism: Phyllomedusa bahiana; assembly: GCA_025379985.1. Lineage (NCBI taxonomy): Eukaryota > Metazoa > Chordata > Amphibia > Anura > Hylidae > Phyllomedusa > Phyllomedusa bahiana. The sequence goes on along the minus strand of JAODAL010004779.1, from coordinate 69,963 downwards.
ACAGTTCTCAATTTTAGGCGTGCAGGGAACACCAAACGCTGTCACCTGCCGCCCCTAAGGAAAACCTCCTCCTGGGAGGCTGAGACATCCTCACCCTTAACATGAAGGGAATCTCTGACAGCTCTGATAAGGGCTTGAACCACTGCTGTCATCCTATTTAACCCTGTCTGTCCCAGAGCCAGAGACAGGGAAGCCTCCAACAGAGGCCGTATCCAGGCCCGGAGCTTTCCCGGCTATGGGCCTGGACCGCTGCTGCCCACCACAACCCTTCTGGCCCAACCAGAACAAGGGAGTCCCAGAAGGCCGACTCAAGGCCTGGGCTTTCACACCCGTCCCCAAGCCCGGCTAAGGCTGACCGCTGCTCCGCATCATAACCTGTCTGCCAAGCAAGGGAGTCTCCATAAGCGGCCGTATCCAGGCCTGGAGCTTTCACACCCGTCCCCAATAGCCCGGCTAAGGGCTTGGACCGCTGCTACCGCATCATCAACCCTGTCTGGCCAAAGCCAGGGGAGTCTCCAACAGAGGCCGTATCCAGGCCTGGAGCTTTCACACCCGTCCCCAGTAGCCCGGCTAAGGGCTTGGACTGCTGCTACCGCATCATCATCTCTGTCTGGCTCAGAGTCAGAATTAGAGGGTTCCCCACTTGAAGAAGCCGTATCTAGGCATGGAGCTTCCATCTCCGACCACGGTCTGATGGGAGAGAGCTCGGGTGATAACGAGGCAGAGAGAACTCTAACCCTCTTATGCTAACACACTGTACGGGCTGCGCCGGGCACTGGACCCTGGGAGGTGCGAGGCTAGGCAGCGAGCAGCGACGGCATGTGCCCTATGGCCAAAACCGTAACCTCGGGTACTCTGTACAGGGTGGCCACTGCTAGTGAGCGAGGGACCTGGGCCATTATGGGGCCACTGACCCCCGACAAGGGGTGCTGGGTCCCGTAGTGGAGAGGAGCAGCGCAAAGGGCACAGAGTGCACCGGGGCTAGCCAACAAGAATATCCTGTGGCAATGGGCGCCGGCGAAGCAAGTCGCCACTGTTTTGGGCACGGGTGCTTTAAAACACTTAGCCTTGAAAAGGGACATGGCTGCAAAGCGCGGGGGCAGGGATGGATGGCCCACAGGGGGTTAACTTACCATCCCAAGACGCTGTGTCTCCCTCAGCAGTCAGGAGAAGCCAGGACGCCGAACGCCGCAAAAACGGCGTTTAGGCTCCGCCCCCAACACAGGCCTGGGCTGCTGGAGGTCCTGCCCCATCCAGGGAGGGTCCCGGACCCGCTTGGGGCCGCCCCCAGGGCGGCTCAGGGCCGGGAGAGGGCGCGGCCTAGTTGCGGCCTAAGCCTCCGGGGCTAAATTTGAACGTGCGGCCCGCGGCGCGACCACCGGAGCTGGTAAGGGATACCTACAGCCCCTGAGAGGCCCATCTCACCCTCAGCAGCCAGCACCAGACCCACAAGACACGGTACCGCGGCGGTAACGCCGCGGCACTGCATGGCTACCCAAACGCCAGTGCCGCACGGCAACCTGTCCTGCAGTCTTAGGGCAGCTATAGTATGGGGGGAAATATGCCCCCCATCACTGGGACCCCAGCGCGGCAGAGAAACACGCCGCTGGGGCCAAACCCTTAAGCGGACGCTGCCGCAGCGGGCTACCATGTCCGCTGCCCAGTGCCGGCACTGGCCAAGGGGAGGGAAGTACTCCTGCCCTGGGATGCCCCCCAATACCTGGGGAAATAGGGCAACACTGGGAGGCCGCAGGAAAACGGAATTCCTGCGGCCACCCAAAACGTATTAAAGGAAGAAATCCCCGACCACCCCCAAAACGGAGGAGGTCAGGGTACTCACCAATCCAATGTCTTCGGGCGTCGCGGCATCACCCCTTCGGTACCATAACACACAACGGTGAGGTCACCGGAATCCATAAAAGGCCGCGGAGGCAGCAGGTGGGGACGCGTGAGCGGCGGGGAGGAAAACCAGCCAGCTAAAGAACTGACTGGGTTTCTGACACCCTCAGGGGGGACAGCGTCACGGTACAGCTACGCGTTGACGGCCCCCCTGATAGGTGAGAGCGTGTGCCGTCACCTTCCGCGGTGAAGCAGTGCTCGATCACCTTCCAGCGGGTGAGGCCTGTGGTCGATCACCTTCCTCCAGGTGAAGCCGTGTGCTCGAATCACCTTCTCCAGTGGAGCCGGTGCTGACCCTTCCCAGGGAGAGCCGTGTGCTCAATCACCTTCCTCCAGGTGAGAGCCGTGTGCTCAATCACTTCCCAGTGAGAGCCGTGGCTAATACCTTCCTAGGTGAGAGCCGTGTGCTCAATCACCTTCCTCCAGGTGAGAGCCGTGTGCTCAATCACCTTCCTCCAGGTGAGAGCCGTGTGCTCAACACTTCCTCGTGAGAGCCCTTGCTCAATCACCTTCATGCAAAGGAAAGATAAATAACAAAAAACTCTGCAGAGCTGCGTCTGCCTCCTACAGACACTAGGCTGAAAACTGATCATCCTGGCGTCAGCAGGAGGGATATAGGCAGTCGGGGCGGGGCTAACACGTTTGATCCGCCTAGTGTCCGCCTCCGAAGGCAAGGCCTATACCCATGGTGCTGTGTTCCCCAATGAATTATTGGCGAGAAAGATGCAATCCGGAGAACCACAATTCTTTAAATCTGTTCTGAGCTTTCATTTATTCTATTTAGATAATGCAGGTGGATCTTTGCTATGACAAGTTCTGGATCAGCACCCCTGCATATCAGATATTTGAAGGGATCTCAGAATTCTGGGGACTTACATGTTCCTTTTATTAAAGGGGTTTTCTCACTATGAAGATCATAGTTGAAAAGGAGGGGACCAAAAATCTAAGCATGTCCGTCCTTGGTTACCATAAGCAAAGTGTTATGGTTTAGGAGAATGGGCTATTTGTTTAGTGCCTGGGAACGAAGTGAGCGGTCCGGTCAGGTTACGCCCAGGTCCCACCCCCGGTCGTAATCGGGAACGCGCGTGTGAGGGAGATGTAGGAAACATGGCACGGACGGGAGCGCGGAGGGGGATATGTGCACGGAAGAGAGAGCGAGAGATTTGTCACTGACAGCAATAAGTGGTAGAGGTGCGACGTATGCACTGTGGGGTTTGTCACCGACAGCAATCCGTGGTAGAGGTGCAACGTATGCACTGCGGGGTTTGTCACAGACAGCGAGCAGAGGTCCTGCAGTAGAGAGAGAGATCATGTGCAGTTCCATGTAAACACAAACAGATAAAGCATATAGTTTTGTTCTGCAGATCTGTAGAGGTCAAAGGTGTAATAATCTGCAGGATATATAACTGTGTGTAAAAGACAAAAAAAAAAAGTCAAATGCCCATTCTAATTACAAAGTATGTAGAGAGAGCGAGAAATGTAGATATACACTATGGAGTTACACTTCACTTTTCACGCCCAACGACAGCTGAGAACCTTTCCCTCCCCCTGGCTCACACAGAATGAATTCTCACTTGCATAGTTTGGGGTGTGTCTGCAGAGAGAGAAGATACGCCCTGCTGGGAGGAGAAACACACCCCTCCTTTTCATAAGCTCTGCTTAGCAACTAGTATAAACGGCGGCCAAATGATGAAATGAGAAAACCCCTTTAAAACACACAGTGCTCTGAACTCTAAGTAGTGTCAATCTTTGGTATTACAACTTTTTGCCATTTACTTGAATGGGACAATGGTATAGTGAGTGTATTACAAAACATTATCATTAGTTCCCTTTTCTCTCTATTGAGGACAAAAAGACAACTTGAGACTTCCACTGCTGAAAGTGTTTGGCTTTGGCCTTCACTTGGAACCAGGTCAGGTTCTCGTCAACATTGTGAAAGAGCTTGCACGAAGAAAAGAGCTCCTTCGCCTGCCTCTTTTACATCATCCTTGCAGGTTTAAGTCAGGTGCCTGTCTAGAAATGTCATCTATGCCCTTTTGTAGGATGTGCCAACCCATCTCTACTTGCACCCATGAGCTCTAGTTCTCTGGTCCTTGGTTTGTCTGCACTGCCGAAGCAGATCAAAGACTGCCCACCAGGCTCATAGGATATACCACAAAAAATGGTTGATGAAGACAAAGTTTTTACGTGTTTTAACTGAGCAATACCACATTACGCTCCGATAGAGAAACACTGATTTGACATTTGAATTAAAGATTCGTATGCTGGTATGCTCGCCGAGTTGTTTCGAATGCCAGGTGTTTGGGAGACTTATGAATGAAACCCTTACCTTTCTGATCTGGTAGGTATCAATCTTGTTTCCTGGGTATTGAAAAGTTTCAACTCTCAAATGGTTGACCTGCTACAATGAGGCTTTAGGAGCTGCCATATTGATGTCCATCTGTTTAGTTTTGACTATATTGATGATTACACCTGCTTCTGTGGAGGGGCTGGCTAGGTTGATCTTGTTCTGTATGTCATCAAAGCATTGCAAGACTAGAAAAAGGTATTTCGCTAGATTAAGGTGGTTGAAATGCTCTATACTATTAAGATGCCAAAACAGCCCTTTGTTAGGCTCATGGTCATTTGCTCCAGCTAAAAGACTTTGAGAGATTTACACAGAAGGATAATGCCACGCCCGTTGTCACAATAATTTTCAATAAGGTGTCCTGCATCCAAATCAGCTAGTGGTACTTTATTGGATTTCATGCTCTTCATTGCCATTTTAATTTCATATCGCAATTGACAGGGCAGCCACAGCCACTACTTTAAATATAAAAAGCTGTGTGTGCTAATCGATAAAAGGGTCACAGCACTAACCAAAGCACTGTGGCCCTTTCACACAGCTTATAAGCAGGGGGAGCGACAGTCAAATACCCACTAACATTGATGGCCTAGTAAAAACATGTTTTTGTGACGATTTTTCCCCCCTTCAAATCTGAATTTAAACAAATGGACGGGAAGGGGAAAAAAAATAAACGAAGGAAGTTTTAGGCCGTTCATGGCTGGCCTTTGTGTGAATGGTAGCAATAAAAATTTGGTTTATGTGCTGGCTTCATAACTTCCACGGCCTCTTTTACCAAAACTGGCCTAACAAACAGCAGTCTTGACCAATATTGTCAGAATGTCATATACAGTAGAGCTTAATTGCTTGATCACTGCCTTAAGTTGAAATTGACTGGGAACACTAACCTATTTGATCTATTGACTCCAATGCATTAAGCGTACTTTTTTAGGGAACTTTACCGAAGTGTAAGAAAAGCATTATCAATATTTTCTCACAGGGGTTGTCTTACTAGGACAAACCCTTTAAAAAAGAAAATCCAACGTCGGTTTCTCTAACCCCCAGGGATCAGCTGTTATTACTGTGGAAGCCTCATCTGGATACATTTTCCCATCAACAACCACACTATAATGAATAAAAATATAATGCACAGGCAGTGCTGGCTAATAGGGCATACGGACAGTGGGTTGTCTTCATTAAAAACCCATTTAAAAAGACCTTTGTTTACACCTACTGAGCATAATGAAATTTTGTACACATGCATGTACAATCAATTTTCTAAACTGTGAATGAAGATTTCATTATTCCTGTGACTGGTTTGCTCACTTATTAATATCCATTGTTATCACAATGAGCAACTGCATCTGAATAGTTTCTATATGATAATGGGAGTTCACAATCACAACCTGACATCATGGACCGGTATAGAGTGTATTATAGGAATGGAACGTTACCCTTAAATCTGCACATTACAGAACAGAACTGGACAACGAAAAATTGAAAAGGACTAGACTCAATCATGTAGCAAAATGTACAGCATTTATTCACATACAGACAAAAAGGCACAATTCTACATCGTATCAGAGCTGAAAAAATAAAGCTGTATTTTACTAGCTTATAAATATTTAAATAAAAGTAGAAAGGGACAAAAAGCAGTGAAAGCGAGTTCAGCAAATTACATAATGAAAGGAAATGGCCATAATCCTTGTGTTACCGCTAAAATTGTACATGTTCTGCAAGGTGACAAAATCAATGAAAGAGACTGGTCAATACATTAGAAGACATAATACCGTGCTCTTCAAAATGGAAAATATGTATAAATTACAGACTTCATTCCGTACCGTGTCCTTCATCGAGATTTCACCCTTAATACCAGAGAGCTTACAATAACCACAGGTGGTCTTCTGGAAAGGTCTTGCTGAATGTCCCCCATGATTTTGAAGCTACTGCACCCACTAGGTAACCAGAATTAAAACAAAAACAGACCCCATGTTTTGTATTCTCCGTATTGACATGATCAATATATTACATCATTAATAATAGCTGGTGTAGTGAAAGGTACCCTGCTCTCCATCCATTAAACTGGTATGGTTCTGCAAAATAAGTCAGTAGACAGCTAGTTGGGAACCTGCAGATATCATTTACCAGGCTTTAGCCAATTACAAAATCTGAAAAAGATCCAGCAGTAAGATAGACCTTCCCCATTTCTGTCTACCCAGACATTTAAGAGTCGAAAACTACTAAACGCTCCTTTATTTTTTTTTACCTACTTACCAATTGTCCACTGTTATACCTATGACTACTTGTTCTGCAACTAGATCACGTTACCTAGTAATACTGTTGTAACAAATAACCTAGCACAGCCCTAAGTAATGTAAAGCTTAGCTCTACTCTTACAATTCACAGCATGGACATCTACCTTTTTTGGTTGCTCCTTAGCAACAGGGAACAAACGGATGCTCTATTAGCATTTGGTGGTACTAACAGATTAGCAATGTGACCTCAGCTGTTAAGGAGCATCAGGCAGAATTTTAACATCAGGGGAAACAGCTGCACCAGCCAATTTCAGTCCTACAATTTTGCAACTGAAGTCAATGTTTCTGCTCTAACCGAAGGTAGGAAAAAGTGCCCAAGTTACCGGATGACTTGAACATGGTGTAGTGCAGACCTGCAGAAGTGGAGCCAGAGGACTTTTTTTTTTTTTAATACTTCAGTTACTAGTTTCATGTTCTTTTGCCAATTCAATTCCTCATAATTTTGTGTTACTATGTAACAGACAAGGGCTGGGCTGTGACTGACGCAGTTTCTCCAACGCCAGCATAACAGATGCTGTTTATAAGTAGAAACGTAAAAGGTCACCATTTTTGAATAAATCCCAGAGTGGGAATAAAGTCTCATCTTCCTCAGTTTAGATTTTTTTTTCTCCAGATTTTCTCCTATTTAAAAACAAAAAAATTCCCCATCAACATAGTGGAAACAGGTTACATCCAGGCAGTTAGAAACAACCTGGATTACAGAAGGCGACCATTACGGAGAATATCTTGCTAACATATTAGGGAAATGCACTAGTGCAATGTTCTTCTGTAAAGAATTAAACACAGAAAGGTAGTGGTGGGGAAAAATACACAAATAGATCTCCCTGGATCCTGTAGGCAAACTATAGGCTACCACTTACGGTTGTCAACTGTCTCTCTACGGAGCTTTAAACAGGGAGTCTTTAACAGAGTCTCGGTTCAAAAGTTCCTATGTATTTTATCCATCATATATTAGCAAGTATCAGAGCACACAGTCTCTAGCTGCACCTCAAAGATGTGACTATGGCTGACTATATAGGAATAATATCCTATTCGTACATATATTGCAGAAAACATTTTTTCACCCTTTTTAAATTTATCCAAAAAAAGAACAAGTATCCCTTTCCTTTCCTGCGAAAAAAGAAATCTCTGTTCCTGGATTTGTTAACATCTACAAAAGATGAGGAACTAGGGGCATAGGGTGGTAACATGAACCTTAATATGTTACATATTAAGGATATTCAAAGACACTTGATCATGTAAAAAATCTTGACCCCTTGTCACAGACGTCTGACTTTATGGCGATTTTATAAAACATATTTTGGGGTGTCAGCATCCATGGTAAAGGATAGGGTGCACGGTCATTCACTGACCATTCTAATAGTCTTGCAGTTCTAGTCTATATTACTATATCAGTGTTCAGTAAGTGTAAACTGCCCTAAACGAACCTACTGGAAGCACTCTAGTGGGAGAGCGGGATGTTAGGGGTGCTTTTCGGATGCAGCAAAATCACTGCATATAGTGTTCATATGTAGCCTATTGTATTATATACAATTAACAAGATTATCAACCATCATGGGCTGTTCATGACCAAGTCATTTCTTCAAAGCTTACTAAAACATTGGAAGAAAAGCAGATATATAAGGCATAGGTTCTCAAACGCAATAATTCACAATAGTGCAAATTAATGATGCAAGTCATTGAGTGTCAAAACAGACTGCATCTGACAAGTTTATGAAATGGCTTTGGAGACAAGAACTAAAGTTTTCATGTGGTTTGTGACATGTCAACATTCAGTTTATAATGGTCATCAATTATTACAAAATTCCACAACTTCAACACCTCTCCACCCTAAAAGAAGGGTTTTAAGAAATATTATAATAGGCATTTACAATAACAGCCAGCAGCTCAAATGACTGGTGAGGGTTCAAGCTCCTGGACCCACTACCAATGTAACATCAAATCTGTGTCCATGAAGCATCAAGGTTGAAGGGACCCAAGAAATTGTATGGTATTTAAACGAGTTATCTTGGATGACAAAAAGGGGTCCTTACCCCTGATAAACTGCACCACTGTCTTGTCTGGTACTGCACTTCATCTTTATTCATGTGAATGTGACTGGGCAGCAGCAGCCTATGGACATGAATGAGACTGTTTCATTGGAGAGAAAAAAATAAAGACTCTTTAATGAAAAAAGAGAAACCATGGCTTGTGGGTAGGACAAACATTTATAGTTGGTGTTTCAGAGCTCATCCATAACAATGAGGCTATGAGGAAAACATCTTGGAAGACCTTAAAAGGTCACTGGAAATAGTCAGCATAACCCGACATGTGCAGGTAATGTCAGATTGTATGCTGAGATGGCTTAACACACTTTATAAAGGGCTGTGAGCTGATAGATCATGTCCCAAGAACCAAAGAAAGGGACTTGGAAAGGACAGATGGCTTTTCCTTTCCCTACGTAAACTCTTTCTCAGATAAAGACCTCGCACACATCATTCATCAGAGCTAAATAGTGCAGGCAAGTATGCGACATTGTTTTCAATTATAGTTAATCTGATTAGATTAAGCAGCTCATTCGGACACTTCGTGTGTGTGTATATACATACATACATATATACACACACATATATATCTATATATATCTATATATATATCTATATATATATATCTAATATAATCCTATATATATATATCATATATATATTATCTATATATATATATCTATATATATATATTATATTATAGTATATTATATATATATATAATATATATTATATATATATATATATATACACATATATACACATATACATACACATATACACACGCACACACATATACACACACATTCACAGGCAGTCCCCGGGTTACAAACGGGTTAGGGACTTTGGTTTGTTCTTAAGTTGAATTTGTATGCAAGTCGGAGCAGGTATATTTATTAAATGTAGCTCCAGCACAAACATTTTTATTTTTTTTTTAGTTTTGGATAGTGCAGGGAAGGAATTTTACATTTGTTTTGCTGTCTGTGCCCCTGTTAAGAAGATTTCACCTCATGCGCTGCTGTGGCATGCTGGAACTTGTCGTTCCACAGATACTCTCTGCTGTGGAACACTTGCCCCATAAGTCTCCATTTGTAACTAGTGGACAGATGTAAGTCGAAATGGTGTAAGTAGGGGACTGCCTGTGTATATATATATATATATATATATATATATATATATATATTATATATATTATTATATATATATACACACATACACACACACACACACACATATACACTGCTTCTTTGAATGCACAGGAAGCAAGCCCTCCATTAATAGATTCATGTACACGGCTATGAAAACTGGCATTTAGGTTGTATATCCTTCATCCTTTGGAAATAGAAGGTGGTCAGTTATTATTGTCTGCATTCAATACCCCTAACTCAGTGGTCTTCAAAGTGAAGCTCTCCAGCTGTTGGGAAACTACAACTCATCATAATCACTGATATAGATTATATAAATGCATGATGGGAGTTGTAGTTTCCCAACAGCTGGAGAGCCACACTTTGCAAACCAATGCCCTAACTGAACGGAACAAGTTATATAGTAGTGAATACCCAAAAAGTAGGAGTGGAATGCATATTCAGAAGTCTCCAATTGTAAGGAGTTATGTGTACTAATATACAGGAGCATTACGGTCAGTATATTTGTAGAAGTTAGCATTAGGTTTTCATGTACAACCATCTTCAGAGCGATCTGACACCATAACACAGACATATCTAGTTGGCGTGATGTAGGATCTCACAGCTTTTTAGAGTATTTGCCCAACACGCTAGTTCAGTGTAGCAGGAGAGTTGTGTCTACTGTTTTGTTTGCACATTTCCGATGCTAGACATATCAAACCAAGAGATTATCTTGCAAATAATAGATGATATAAGTGCCCTAAAAGCCTGGAAAAGGTCCTCCTACGTGAAGAGTATGGGACCCAGACACGCCTTAGGGCAATAAAGTATGGACAGCTCATCAGTACATGCATACAGTGCAGTTTTATTTTGAGGAAGAAGGTGCTCCCTATTATTCCAGTTCCCCAAACTTTCAAAGTAATTTCAAGTGCATATTGCATCACACACCCATAAGGTGCTGAACCAGAATTTCTATACATTTCCTTAGATTATTGATTCCACTCCACTAAGTACCCAACACAATTGGCCATTGTGCTAACATAACAGCTTAACAGGCAAATGAAAAGATACTTAAGACTATGCCTGGATATCAAAAGAAGTGCAAGGAAATGTAACGGGCCAGAAGTGCAAGTTGGTGTACCCAAAAACCAAACTGTGTATTACTCCGAAATATGTTGATTGTGCTTTCAAATGGACAAATGAAAGCACTTCCAGTGCAACCTACCCTCAAGCTTGTAAACCTGCCTGTTAGACATAATCTGTGCCTAACATAAGCAGATGCATGATAGTTTTGCTTTTGAGAAAAACAGGGAAGAAAATATTGTGGGTAGGAAAAAAGTCCTGGATTTTCAAGTGCAAGTAAACACACTGGAGCAAGTAGAGGAAGAGCGGACGATTGACCTGTCCAGCCACAGGGATTGTAACGAGTCTTTCTAGTCTCCTGTATAGAAGCAGTCTGCCCTGTGGTTACAGCTTGATGTAACTGTCCGGTTACGAGGCTAGGATGCTTCTCCTAATAATGTCTGTCTCGTACCCTCTGCTCATGGTGCTGCTGGATGACAGCCTTTGGAGCGGACACTTCTGTGTGGATTCGGTTTCAGAGTCACTCATCTCTACGTCAGGGGTGTAGCCATCATTGTCACTGACTAGCTTGAGCTTCTCTTTCCTCCGGTCGGTCGGCGAGACCAGTCCTACGTACTGGCAGTTTGTGTTTGACGGACAAGTTTCTGCTTTTTGTAGCTGCCGCTCTCCTTTCTTTGGAATTCGGAATCCCCCCCAGTTTTTCACAGGACTTGTAGGCACTTTTACTGAAGTCTGGTTACAATGGATTTTGATTATGGAGCCACTGTACCTAGGCAAGTTGTTTCCGGCAGAGCTCTTTTTTGTGGCTATGGCAGTCGTCTTACTACTACACTGGCTTAGGGTTCTCTTGTTTTCAACCTGCTTATCCATTGCCTCTCCTGTCCTCAGAGGCTTATGGTGCTGCTTTTGGGGCTTCTCCTTTAGCTCTGCTTTTACCATATCACATCGAGAGCGGCTGTCTCGCCTTTTCCTGTGTTCTGGCATACTGGCCCCATTTTTATGCTGGACTGGTGAAACCTTGGCAATTGCCTTCTCCATAGCTATTGTAGACTCTGCAGGTATTCCATTCTTCTTTTTATCACTGTCTGTAGATCGGGAGTACTGTAATTTCATGCTGCTTAATGATCTCGCTCTATCTCTGCTCTTTTTGTGGGATACTTTCATGGAGCGCCCCAAAGAAGAACTAAGCTGTTTCCTGAAGAAAGCAGAATGCCACTTCAGGTCCTCGATTTTTGGAGCATCTGGGCCAGATGGCTGCGTGTTAAAGAGAAGATCGCTGTCTGAAAAGGCACCTGAGAAAGGAAATAAAACAAATGTCAGAAGTAACAATGGATTAGCTTAATACCATGACACCTTAAGGGCATGTCCCCACGGCACGGGTTTTCGGCCGGTTTTTCAGACCGCCTTAAAAACCGGATGAAAATGAGCACAAGGGTGCTCTATGGGGACTGCTGCACGGGTTTTCCGTCCGGTTTTCAGACGAAATCTATGCTTCTCAATGTGAAGGGGGAGGGCTTTTCTCCACTCATCGCAGAGAAAAGCCGTCCCCCCCGCGGCCGTGGGGACGGCCGCAAAACAGGACATATACTGGCCGGCAAACCGGCCGATATTTTTCCTATGCCGTGGGAACGCAGCCTAACACTAAAAGCTGCGGTTAGAAAGCTGAAGTTTTAGTGGAGCTGTGGCTCCCATGGCTTCCTTTATCCTTACACTACAGAAACCATGTGCTTCTAGAAGTGCAGAGTCTGCTGTAATCACATGACATAACTAACTAGCCAGCTTCTGGCTCTGTATTTGGGTGATATATTCAAGTTATTTTAGCTATATCCCTCCCTTGAAATTACACCACATCAAAGTAAATGGAGTATGAATCCTGCAGGTGTAGAAAGCTAACAGGACAGAAGCCTCTCTTTTTAATGGAGAAGGCCAAAGAAGTAGAGTATAAGGGCATGTCCCCACGTCACAGGTTTTCGGCCGGTTTGCGGTTTTGCAGACCGCCTGAAAAACCATCCGAAAATGAGCACAACGGGCTCCTAGGGAAAACCCGTGCAGCAGTCCCCACTGCACGGATTTTCCGCCCGCCTGCCGCCCGAGAAACGTTGATCGTGCACATTCTTGCGTCTGGTTTTCGGATGGAGTATGTGCATCTCAATGTGAAGGGGGAGGGCTTTTCTCCGCTCATCGTGGTGAAAAGCGACAGTGTGCACGGCACACAAACCGGATAAACTGACCAGTATTTGTCCATTGCCATGGGGATGCGCACTAATAGTGTTTTTATCTCTAGCACGGAGGTTCAGCATAAGCTATATAGTCAAAAACCCTGTGCACATATCCTTTTCACTCACTATTACTCTTCATCAACTATCAAGTCTAATGCAGCCCTAATTTTTATGAGCTCAGGTTATCAAAAGGTAAAGCAGGTAAAAGAGCAGCCAAAAGGTAATTCACAAATAATGTACATAAACATATCAGAAATTTCTTAAAATCAGAGGTAAATGAGATAAACTAGTGATCATAAAGACACTTCTCTCCCATTTCTGTCATTAATTGAAATTTCCTCTCCGACCCGTCCGCTCTCGAGTTTTAGGGTATGTTCACATGGAGTTTTTGGATCTGAAAATCGGATCCAAAACACTGCAGCAATCGCATGTAAAACAGATCCAACACGTACCCAAACATGCAGCTGTGTGTTTGGATGTGTGATGGATGCAGCAGGATCAGACCCTATAGTTTGTTATAGGGCTCCTGCTGCGTCTTTCGGACCAAGAATTTACCTGTAATTTCTTGGAACGGATCCGAAAGACGCAATGAGACGCGCATTGGTGATCACTGGTGTGAACGCCGATGTGTGTTTCAAATTAAAAGCAATGTAAAATCACATTGCTATTTGTTAGCTGCGTGTTTGGGTCCATTTGGGGTCCGACAGACGGATCCAAATACGCAGCTAAAAGCGTTTGGTACATGTTGTGAACATACCCTTAAAGGGGTTTTGCCACGATGTAATGTTGATGTGGGATCCTCCAAAATGGGTTTTTAATCACTTTTCTAAATATATGTGATTACAAAAATTGCAGTCTGAGAGAGCTACATCCTTCCTTACATGCCCGTGGCTACTTCAAAGTTTGTATTAGATACGGCCTGACAAGAGCTGCTGGACGGGCCTGCGCAGAGAGAGCTTATCTGATGAGACTGAGCTGCAGACGTTTTCAAGGCACCGGGTAGCAATATGTTTTCTTTTGTATACAGAATAAACTAGTTGTAGTGTGATTAGATCCCTGCTTATCTGATGACAGAGAACATGAAGGAGCTTTCAAGCTGCTGAGGAGAAAAACTGTTGTCTTTTGTATACAGAATCCATAAGTTGCAGTTTGATTATTTCAGTGAACATGTCACACGATCCCTTATGCAGCTTTGTGCTCTGGCTGTGTGAGTCTCTCTCTCTTTCAGCTCCATGATTTGTTTACATTAGCTTCTTAGCAGATAAGGCTCCTCCTGGCAAAACCCCTTTAAAGGGGTTTTGCCAAGAAGTGAGTTTCTTACCTCTCAATCTGCTCAGAAGAGAAAATAAACAAACATGCTGCCTCACAGGGGAGAGGGAGGGGGCTGAGAACACAGCCATGAAGCAGGAAGCGTTGTGCAATGTTTACTCAAATAATCACATTACAACTAGCAGATTCTCTATACAAAAGACAAGATCTTTCTCCACAGTCCCTTGCCAGCTAGTGCAAATTCCCTGTCATCAGATAAGTGCAAACACACAAGCACGGCCAGATCAGCTCCCTGTCAGCTGCTGTTCGTGTCTAATGCAAACTTTTAAGTTACTAAGGGCATGTAAAGAAAGCTGTAACTCTCACAGGCTTCACTTTTTGTAATCACATATATTTAGAAAAGTGATTAAATACCCATTTTGGAGGATCTCATGTCAACATTACATCGTGGCAAAAACCCTTTAAGAGCACTTATTCCTCCTGGAAAGGTGTAACTAAATTAAAAGTGTTAATATTCACATTGTGGATGGCAAGTTTCCCTACACAGCAAATCCTTTATTATCTATCAACATGGTATAGACAAAAGGAATGGGAACAAACAGTTGAGAATTCATTCATTTCTAGTAGAAATAACAATGGGAAATGGGGTTTGAAGAAAAGATGTTCCAACATTGTAATTTTTGGGGAATAGTATTTTATACAGCAGGCATGACATGAGAATTGATGGGTCCCCTTTGACCCTTTCCCAGAAAAGAATTAGCTGAGCCCATCCCATTCACAGTGGAAGCTGGCTGTAATATAACGCCAGAACTCCATTGCAAGAGCTGCCCTTTAACCCCTTATATGACACAATCAGTAGCGATCACAGCATCTAGGTTGATAGACGGGGAGGGGGGCTGTCTGTCAATCATTGGCACCCCATGTCACACAATTGCATGGTGCTGCTTGGCAGTCTCTCCGAGGCACATATTCTTGGAAGACTTTGGAGCTTTTGTCAGCTCAGTCTAACAGGCTGTCTTTCAGTAGACAGGCAGCAATTTATGGCAATACTATGTAGTGTATTATTCCTGAAACATAGATCATCGTTGGTCCAAAATGCTCAAGTTAGCGTGTTTGTTTTATGGAAGATTTTAACAGGTCTCAAAATGTGGATATATTTTACCGGAGAAAGTTGACAACTATGATCTATTTTTCAAGAGGATTACTACACAAGCTGCAAGGTTCACAGTTTAGTTCGGGCACTCTCTGGATCCTAATGAAATCGGAGTTCTGATATACTTTCAGGAGTGGCAAGCATGATTTTCTTTTTGTCGTCTGAACTTTGTAAGTACCTGTTTATGTAGTGTAATAATATGTTTAATTATATTAATTTTTACACTGTAATAAATATAAATAAAAATTCTACCAAAGTCACCACTAACCATGCATTATTACTGGGGAAAATATCCGACATATATTTGGCATGGCTGTGTCAGTAACGACTGGTGCTACAAAATAAACAAAATCTTTTATCCTGTACAATGAATTCCATAAGGGCAAAAAAAAAAAAAAAAAAAAAGGGAACTGCCTATCCTCCCTCTTCATTTCTAGATTGCAACCCCTTTATGTGAAAAACCATAAAAAAACTATAAATGTATTACTGCTGTTACCATACTAATCTGCAAAATAAAGAGAATATACTATCTATGCCATGTGGTGAATGGCACAATACTTAAAGGGAACCTGTCACAGATTATGCCCCCCTTGCTGAGGGCAGCACAAGCTAGTGTCAGACCTGCTGTTCCAGCGCTGTGTCCCTTATTATGTAATATGCTGGAGTTATAGAGTATTTAATGCTCAAATCTGCAGTTTTCAGCCAGAAGAGTCATGAAAAGAGTCGTGTGAGGCTAGCCCCGCCCACCTCAACGGATAAACCTATTACTTTGAATAGGTAGAAACATGTGAATAACTGTCAGTGGGCGGGGGCTAGCCTTTGTTGGGCGGGGCTAGCACCTGCTCATTAAATACTCTAAGGCAATGTTCACACGGCTTATTGCGGGGACGGATTTCGCCCCGCAATTACGCCGGCAGCCGTGCAGTGGGGCAGGGGGGGCCGGCAGCTCGCTGGTCCCATAGACATTCATTATTCACGGCGCGTACACGCTGTACATAATGTGCATGTCATATTCTCCCCCCTCGGCGTATTCGCCAAGCGGGGGATAAGAGATGGAATCCACAGCTCTCTATGAGAACTGTGAATTACCGTAATGAATGGGACGGATTCCGGCCGTACTGCAGCGCAAATACAGCGCGCAGTACGGCTGGAATCAGTCACAGAATAAGCCGTGTGAACGGCCCCTAAGACTACAGCATCTTACAGAATAAGGGACACAGGGCTGGGAACAGCAGGTCTGTCTCTAGCTTGTGCTTTCCTTAGGAAGGGGGGCATAACCTATGTGACAGGTTCCCTTTAAAACATAAAAACAATGGCAGAAGTGCTTTTTTCCATCTCGCTAAGAAAGAGTTAAAGTTACATTGTTGCCATTGAAAAACATAAATCATTCCTCAAATCAGCAAACCTTTATATAGCTACATCAAAAAAATAAATAAAAAAAAGTTAGGACTCAAAGATAACGGAAGAAAGATGGCTTTTTTTTTACATAGGCCAAATCTGGGTGCAGCAACAATGGCTTAAGGCCGGTCTAGACTGGCCAAATATTGTTACTAATCCTGAGTAAATGCACAGAGCGGTAGCTTCGTGTTCAGCTTCAGCGCTACAGATTCAGTGTGACAGAGGAGAACATGTATGTTGTAGTGATACCACAAATCCTACCAGCAGCGCTTCTTTCCTGATCCAAGAGCTTTGTGTAAAGATTAAAGATTTGTTCCTGAACTTTACAGACCGAGCGCTTCATCTTCTCCCTTCTGGTCACCATATATGTGAGGTTGCGGACCTAAAACAGAGACGGAAGAAACCTCAGCTTGTGGACGGAGTATTTGTTTAGCACACAGGATGCATCTTGACTTGATGCCAGAATCCTCCCTTGGCTTGATGGGGATTACAGCACAACAGATGTACACAAAACAATGTAAAGCCACAGAATTCATGTAACACGATCCAGGGGATGAGCGCTGTGGGGAGACAATATGGCCAGTTTTCAAGCACTAATGTAATGTACTCTATTTTCAGAAACTACAGAAATTGAGAAAAGACCAGATACTGCTACTAGTCAGTCAAGTGCCAGGAACCCGGTATCTTGGGAGAGCATCTAATATTTGAAAAATAGATTTAGATTTTTCCAGTTAATTCATATATTAAAGGGGTTGTCTCACTACAAGGATTGCTTTTTATGTTAAAGATCTTGCAAAAACAAGTCACTTTGTAGTATATGTCCATTAACAGTATCCTACCTATTCTGAGATATCCCCTCTTGTATGGGCTGCATCAGCTTCTCAGGTTACTATAGTTACAGACCTGTTTGATCTCATCTGATAGGCAGCCAGTGCTGGTCGCTATAGCTACAGACCTGGCTTCTACGGCAGCCTAGTAGAAGCCAGTAAACATGCCCCTGAATTCAAAGTGAAACCAAGAAAACAGGACTGTGGTAACATGTATCAATGTAGTGAGACAACCCCTTTAAGTCAGTGCACAACAGTTTGCTTCTTTACACTCTCAGCTACCACAAACTTGTTCAACTGTTAAATGCTATGTCAAATCTTTGCTCCAAATCATCTAAAATAAATGATAAAGCAACTTTGCAAATAGCCTTCATTTCAAAACCTCCTACACCATGATAAACTAGAAACCCTGTGTAGTCCGACACCTTCCCTATACCCTTCCATATGTATTCTACGTGAACAGGTGAACAAAAAGTAAGGCTAGGTCTACACGACACCGGACAAAAAACTCAATGAAAACCAAATCCTAAAACTGTTCATAAAACCGAGTTTTTTGTCCAGTGCACAAACGTTTGACGCGTTTTGCTCATTTTTTTTGCAAACATAAACACCGCATTATAATTGCTGTGGATTTCTGCAAAAAACGTGCCCCCCCAAAAAAAAACGCATCAAAAAATGTCCGGCGCTTTACATAGGCTCCAATATGCTTTACATAGACTGCTCTGCTCTGTTTTTTTGCAACAGGTTTCAAAAAAACGACCAGCAGCAAAAACAAGCAGAAAAAAACAACGTTCTTTGGAGACTACAGCATGTTTTTACTATTAAAGTCTATGGAATCTGTTTTCAGTCATTTTTGTCAGCAGTTTTAGAAAACGAAAAATGCTGAAAAAGCGTGCAGTGCAGACATAGCCTAAGGCAGTTTTTCTCAACTCCAGTCCTCAAGACCCACTAACAGGTCAAGTTTTCAGGCTTTCCTCAGTGTTGCACAGGTGATGTAATTATGGTCAGTGCATTCAGTGGGAGATCCTGAAATCATGACCTGTTGGTGGGTCCTGAGGACTGGAGTTGAGAAACACTGGCCTAAGGGAAAGCAATAGGATGGCAGGATCAAACAACACAGGGTTCGTTTGTGGTCTGTTACCCTGGAGACACAATGTTCTGCATAGGATCTACAGACGCAAACATTTGATCAAAACTGGGACTGCATTAGGAGAACTCTTTCAAGTAAGACCACCAAGTGGGTTAACCTGCAAGCCTTTGCTGCAGCGAGGTTTAACCACTGGCAGCACATCAAAGTCAAAGCTGAGGAAACCGGTTCTCACCCTTTCTAGATCCTGCCGCAGGTGAGTAAATAGTTGCAAACGACGAATCAAAAAGTCTTGTTCCCTCTTTGCCAAGTTGTCTTCCTCGTCCTTCTTGGGAGTTATAAGTGGTTTGTTGAAGTTGGCTTTCCTCTTCAGTTTCCAGTACTGGTATACAAAGTCTGTGACATCATAGGAGATCTGCATGGCCTGACTTACATCCTGTACATTGACAAATGTATAGAAGTCGTCTTCCAGCTGCTGCAGTTTCAGTTTCCGCTGGCTGGCATGCTTGGCCTCCTGCTGACAGGCGGCAAGACCTTGTAAGTCATCAAAACAAGCTGGGGAAGCCTCGGCTGCTCCAGTCAAATCATTAGTGCTCTCAAGGATTTGGCCATCCTCCGTTTTCTTGCTTCCACTAGGCTTTGGACAAGAAGACTTAAACTTGACTTCATCTTCCTCTGTCAGGATGGTCTTCATCTCTAAGCCACGGTCAAAGGCGCAGGTGACATGAAAAGCAATTCTGCAATTTTTCACGGAGCACTAAAAGCACAAAGAACAAGTGACAAATAATTTAACAGACAGAATTATTCAGGTCTCCGACTTCGTTGCTGAAATAATTATGATAATAATTAAAGGGATATTCGCATTCCATTAATTAGCTTTAAACAGGTAGGCAAAGGTAACTATTACATTACATATGATTATAATAATAATATTACATACTATTACATTACACACTATTAAAGGTAACCATTACAAAATACATTGCTGTCCTGATTTCACTTCATTTCTGAGTTAGAGCAGTTCCCTTATCTCTCTCTTGTGTAGACAAGTTTGTTTTGTTCCCAATCATTTCTCTGTGCTGTATGAGCCCTGGAGTCACTCCCTGCTATGTCTTATCAGCATCACAGGAGCTTGTTTGTCTTTATTACTGACAAAATGTAACCCTTTGGAGCTCTGTTGCATTTTGCTATCCTGTTAAGACCCATCCATAATCAATGTCCCTTGAACAGGCTCAGCTACAAATAGCAAAATTGAAATGTCAGTCTTTGCTGAAGAACTGCCTGAACACTAAGTGGGAGTCTGAAGCTGGCTGTGAAGAACAGGCATTGCAAAACAGCCAGATTGGACACCACCTTTGAGTTACGCAAGTATTTTTCAGAAACATTACTAAAGACATCACACTTTAATAGTGATTTATTCTAATATTAGTTGCAAGACCACATGCCGACCAATGCTACTCTAACTCAGTCCTGCAGGGGAGCTGCCCTACAGTAAAGCATCATTAGCTACCAGGCTGGGCCTTTTTGGCTGCGTTCCTGCAATCATAAGAAGCTTACTGCTCAGTGTGGCCCCAATGAACAAGCAGAGCAAGTAGATGTAAGCAAAAGAAAAAAACACCTAAAATATGAACGCAAGAATATAAATTTCAGGTAGGTTTTTGATTTCACATAATTAAAAAAATAATATATAAAAACATATAGTGTACGCCCTTGAGTGCGACAATACCAGGGAGAGATACAGGGAGCAAATAATCCACTCTGGATGCTTTTTTATGATTTTAATCATACGAAAAGAAAATATACATGAATTCTTTCGTACATGGTGTGTCTGGTTTCTTTTCTGGTTTATTTATTCTTATTTTTTTTTTGAGGGGGGGGTAGAGATTGGTCAGTATTTGTTGTATGTAATAAAAGCAGAGCAATTATACAGGAATCTTAAAATGGGTTTTTTTTTTTTTTTAATTCTCGTATCTGGTCAGCTTCCATTAACCACAATGCAAGTGTGGACAGAATCTAAAGTAAACGTGACACAACCTTTACAAAAGAAACAAGCTACATTATAACACACACACAATATATCTCATACATACATATATATATGCACACAAATATATAATATTATATATATATATATATATATATATATATATATATATATTTATTATATATACATATATTATATATACATACATACATATATAACACACACACACACACACACACACACACACACACACACAGTCAGCGGCTTTAGATTCCTCAGAATGTGTAGACATAGATAGATATCTATGTCTACACATTCAAAGGATTCTAAATCCGCTGAAAATCATTTTGCATGCCCACAGACTTTAACAGAAGAAAGAAGACTTGTAGTCTGCCTGAGTCATATTTTTTTTTCCCCCTCGATCGTTTTCTGGCGCCGGCGTATTTAGACATGTTCTAAATACGCCACCGTTTTGCTGTCGGTTTTCTATCCAATCAATTGTATGGGCTGACGCCAAAAAGACGAGAACCTACCGCGGTTTTTGCCGAATCAACAACAAAAACCGCAGTCATGTATCAGACAAAAACTGGTCGACTCTCGGACGGTTTTTGTCCCATGCTGTGTGGATCCAGCCTTAAATTGCAGCAAGCATACAGATGAAACCATGTGTTTTTACAGAGTGCATAACTGAAGAGCACTAGCAAGCACAAGGCATACAGCGGGAACAAGCTGTTGTATCACTACATATCCCACATTCATAGACACCATAATGTTTACATAACTAGAAAGCAGTAACTGAAGTGTACACAACATAAAGTCGTCTGGCACCAGCAATCTCCCTGCTCCTTATTCAGAATTCCTCTCTATCTACCCTAGTGGATATGTGTAATACTTTGGTATATAAAGGACGGGTACATGCAGCATTGTTCAGAAGAAAAATACACTACGTAATATGCAGCAGAAATACGATGAACAATCTCCGATTTCTACCACATTTTGCAATGCGCTACTGTTATATAAATTTTTGCTCCTAAAGATGTGCTACGTCTTACTTTTCCATGAATAAATTATAGCATGCTATACTAGTGTGTATGTATACATATATATACATATATATATATATATATTTATATATTTATTATATTATATTATATAAATAAAATCATTGCTCTGTTCTCCCCCCTCTGTTACTTACATGTACTTTCTGTCTACTCTCCTTTGGATGTTCGGGACCTGTGGTGACATCGGTCACATGACCTCTTCACAGGTCCTTCCACCCTCTAATGATTTCCGCTACGTCTTATTTTCGGGGGGGTGCCTTAGGCCTCGTTCACACGGCTTATTTCAGAACGTATTTACAACGGATTTCCGATGTAAATACGTTCTGAAATCAGTTGAAAATCAGTTGCAAATAAGTGCCACTAAGTGTGGCACGTATTTGTAACTGATTTCCCGACGGATTCACCATCTACAATCATTGTAGGTGGTGAATCCATCCGGAAATAATTGACATGTGAATTGTTTTTCCGTCCGGATTGCCGTCGTCAATCCGCGGCGGCAATCCGGAACGGAATTTTGCGTCGTGTGAACGAGGAGCCGTATTTTCTATTGAAATCAATAGAAAATAGGCTGTGACTTATTTTGGACGGATTTGCCGACGGATTGACGATCGTCAATCAGTCGGCAAATACGTCCGAAATAAGCCGTGTGAACGAGGCCTTATATTAGGGAATTCAACAAAGTCTCTGCTATGTCTTACTTTCGGGGGTGTCTTATTTTTGGGAAAACACGGTATTAGCCCCAACCAATAGGGCAATCTGCAACCTAGATTTTACCACGTGGAAAATGAGCGAGTAATTAAATGTGCACCCGTGTTTACTTATATGATGCACAAGCGTCGCATTGATCCGCATCCCCATACACATCAATGGGAACTTCAGTTGCAGTTTTTGCACACATATTGTTGTTTAAAACGTGTCTTACACATCAAAATACATGTAGGGGCATGTGAACGAAGGCCAATACTGACAAATCCCATGCT
Source organism: Phyllomedusa bahiana (assembly GCA_025379985.1). Classification (NCBI taxonomy): domain Eukaryota; kingdom Metazoa; phylum Chordata; class Amphibia; order Anura; family Hylidae; genus Phyllomedusa; species Phyllomedusa bahiana. Next base: position 47,217 of record JAODAL010004779.1, on the reverse strand, counting down.
AGAAACGTTAGGCATCGGTACTTCTGTTATGCTACTCTACTACTAAGGCTATTTCCAGGGCTTTGCATACTAAAGCTGTCTGGATTATTGCCACAAGTGTGTGTGCTGTGGAGGTTGTGACAGCGTTCCTCCATTATATGGCTCTTACTTAGAGATTATGCTACAAATACTTGATGATTTTTTTTTTTAGATGCGCAAAAATAAAACAAAAACAAACCGGTTACACATTTACCAGATATCTCTAGTGAGAGCAATTAAGATAATAAATGAGACAATCATATAACCGGCAATACTCAGCAGTACTTAGTTGATATTTTTGCTGTATTTGGAAACTGCTAAACCTGCCCGTTATACACTATATAAACTGGCTACAAAAAAAGCTCCCGAAAGTGTAACTTCTAGGCTGTGCTACATGGCAGCTTTCTAACCTCAGAGACTAACACACAATGACAACAGAATATTTCTACGTTCCCTTGAAAAGAAGCCAAGTCGCCCTCCTCTGGGTTTTCCTGCTCAGGTTGATTCAGCACGCCGATGAAAGGGAAACACATAAGACAGTTATTAACGGACTCTACATCATCCAACACTATGCTGTTCTGGAGTCAGAAATCAATATGGTGGAAAAAATAAACATAAAGGAGCAAAGGAAACAAGAAAATACAACACCATAAACTACAAAAGAGGTTATTGGAAAATGAACAGAAGACTGCAAGGTGGGGTGGGGAGGGGATCAATACCGCACAGCACAGACGGCTGCAATCACCTGGGCAATGGCAAACAATTAGACCATGGAAAGCTTTCATTCATTATCCCATGGCATTTAAATGACTGGTTGCTGCAGCAGACTTTCAGCAATTACAGAGATTTTAGCTCTATCTACAACGGTATATTCAGACAGGCTGCACAATGGATCCTATAGCTCGGCATTAAAAGGGCATTATTTTGATTCTGAAGCATTTATCACCCACTCGACAGATGAGAAATGTTAGTCTGACCGCCGGGACCACCACCCCTCACCAGCCACAAGGTCACGCCCAAGAGGCGACTGAATAAAGCACAGTTGAGCCCTTATTATGTCACCCAATTCAAATCTATGAAATGGATGAAAACAGCCCTGCAGAGTGATCATATCCCCTTTGACCTAGCATTTATCACCTACCAAGTAAATAAGTAATAAATGCATAAAAGACGACCTCCAATTACAAAACAACCTTCCATAAACAAACAAAAAAACTTTGTAGAATATATCTTTCCCCACCCCAATCCTGTTTACTTGTATATGCTCTCAGTTATTAATTTACTAAGGGGGTGTTTACACAGAGTTTGGCTGCAGATTCTGGGCGCAGATTCCATGTCCAGAATCAGCATCCAAACCAAGTGTAAAGTTATTAGCACTGTAAACCAAGTAAAAATAGCGTCTTCATTCAGATGATGTGGATTTTAGAGTATGTTGAGTCCGTGTGAACATATGTTTGGATCTGTCTGTCGGACCCAAACACACATCTAATAAATAGCAATGTGATTTACATTGCTTTTAATAAGAAACACGCATCGACGGTGATCGCCAATGCGTGTCTCATTGCGTCTTTGAGATCCGTCTCAAGAATTGACATATCAATTTTTGGTCCGAAAGACGAGACAAGAGCCCTATTTTAAACTATAGGGTGCGATCCTGCTGCATCCAAAGATGCATCTGCGTGTTGGATACATGTTGGATCAGTGTAGGATCTGATCGCCACTGTGCTTTTGAATGCGATTTTCGGATCCAAAAATGCCGTGTGAACGGCCCCTTACACGAGTATTATCGCCGCATAACGTCTGCACCTACAAAGAATTGACAGGTCACTTCACAATAATAATGAAGTAAAGGAGGCATAAATCCACCTTGGGCAGTCCGGGTTGTTTCCTCGCTGAAATTTCACGCTGACAAAAGTGCTAGCGCTGAAAAAGCATTCATATGAACTCCACCCAAGAGAATCCATCTTGCCGAGAGGACAAGATTCCTTCACTAAGACCTCAGATTACAGCTGCCCATAGAAGTCTTCTGACAGGGAAGGGGAGGAAGAAGTAGCAAAACACTCAAACACAAGCAACAACATGGAAGACATCAGTAAGGAGGACTGCAGCTTTGAGTTCAGTACTAAAGGTAAGACAAAACCCTCTCTGCATCTCCTCTTCCCCTCGCAATGGAGCTCTATGGGCAGCTATAAACTGAGTTCTCTGTGAAGCCGTTCCATCTTCTCTGCAAAATGGATTCTCTTAGTGATTTCTAAGTGAACAGATAGGAATGCAGAAGGTGGTGGCAACATTTTTTATTTCTAATATGATATACTACAAAGTTTCTTCTGTTTGTATGGAAAATTGTATTCTAATTGGATCTATGTTTTAAAAGTTTTAAAAAAACAAAACCTTTAAGTTTACCTGGTAAATCACATTCAGAAGAGTTTAATCAGACATCTACATTAATTTTCTAACCCCAGGGATTATGAAAAAAAATCCTATAATTACATCTGTGATTACGCAACATCCCATGAGAAATGAAATTCATCCTGTTTTTATGGTGCCTACAGGGAATATGATAATGACTAGAACACATTAAACAGGATTTTATTTTTAAGGCAGCAGCATGTAACCCTTTCCTGTGACAGAATTTGGGACAATTTTCATGCTATTAAAACCTTAATAATAAAATGTAACAAAAAAAATGGGAAAAAAACGCTGTATATTATCCCTCATGCAGAGTATAAAACATAGCAAATAGTGCTGATGTTACCCAGCACTTTGACACAAAAGTGCATAGAGGCACACAGAATTACAACCTGTCAATCACTTGCTAATGATCCATCAGTATGCTGTCCCAGAAAACTATTTTAAAAGAAAAATATACACATAAAACCTCTAAACAGCAATACACTAATGCAAATGCTGTGACAGATGGAGCTCCAGCAGTCTATAGACCACCATAGCCTCTTCAGATTTCAGAATTGGGGACATCTAGATGATAATTGGAAACAAACTTTCAACTGTAAGTAACTATAGTTGTTGAGTTCCAGCAAACCTTACCTGTATACAGGCCCCGACCTTCTCACTACACAAGTTGCAGAGGAGAGCCCAGCGACTGCTAGGTATGTGAGACACCTTTGTAATGGGCTCCATCTTCTCTGGACTCCCGATGCTCACCTAGTATAGGATGCAAAAAATATTTACACATAAAAAATAATCCTTATCAATGGCTTCAAAAATACTTATTAGCTACAATAGTAAAATGGTCTGTTGCCCATAGCAACTAATCAGAGCTCAGCTTTCATCTTTCCAGTGCATTTTAAAAAAATAAAAGCTGAGCGCTGATTGGTTGCCATGGGCAAGTGTTACTATTTTATACACTACTCACAAAAAGTTAGGTGTGTTAGGCTTTTGGTTGAAATTATGGGATGAACATAACATTTCTTAAAAATACAAAAAATTATGTATATGCACGAAATGAGACCATCTCTTAAGTTTAGAATGCAAATGTCCAACTGTTCAATGTTTCAGTACTTTTTACACAACTTGCCGATCTCTAATCAGGAGCTTAATGGCAAAATTCACAACAGGTTTTTGATCCCTGAATCGCCCAATACATTTAGGGCATCAATTTGAATTGGGATTTAAACAGTCCTCCTCATCATGTTACTCACATTTTGACATCATGAGACCAAGACAACAGCTTACAATTGATCAACAGTACCTCACCATTGTGAGGCTTCAAGCAGGATGCTTTCAGATGGAGATCAGCAAGTTGTGAAAAAAGTACTGAAACATTAGAATGTACATGTTCAACTGTTCAAAGTTAAGGGTATGTTCACACGGAGTAATTTCGGAACGCATTTTGCCGCTCTAATATGGGCGAGATACGTGCCGGAATTACGGTAATCCATAGTTCTCATAGAGAACTATGTATTACGCCTCCTCTCCCCGCTCGCACAATACAATTGTATTGTACGCGCGGGGAGATAAGTGACATATCAATTATTCGCAGCGAATACGCACCGTGAGTAATGAATGTCAATAGGGCTGCTGCAGTGCATAGTGTGAACATAACTTAAGAGGTAGTCTCACTTTGTTCATTTAAAAAATTTTCAAGAAATTATGTTCATCCCAAAATTTCAACCAAAAGCCAAATATCCATAACTTTTTGTAGTATGCGTGTGTGTGTATATATATATATAATATATATATATATATACATATATATAGATATATATATATACACACACACACATACATATATATATATACACACACACACACACACACACACAACACACAGACACACACATAATACAAAAAGTTATGGATATAGAAAGGCAACTGTACATGTTTGCAGACACATAGGTCTACCATTGAGAGAAAAAATAGAAATAGAGACTATATATATATATATATATATATATATATATATATATAAATGTAGTCTATCTATTTACACATATATATCTACATATATATATCTATTTCTATTTTTTTCTCAATGGTAGACATATGTGTCTGCAAACATGTACAGTTGCCTTTCTTTGGAAGCAGACAGGATGTATATAGTGCGTATAGTTAATCAAGATAATAACATGACAAGCTGTTAAATGCTTTATTCTATAATGCTCACAACATTACCTCTGGAATCCACAGAGCGCAGCTGACATGAACCCACTTGGTGCCACTTCGGGTGGGCTTCATGGCCCCTCCTTTCTTAGGGCACAATAAGCATTTTGGCTGCACCCCTAAGGCACAGGTTCGGCACAGCCAACTTCCTTCTGGCACTTTCAATATGCCATAGCAGGCCTGAAATGAAGAGTAATAAGATCATTACCTGGCTGTATATGCAATGACCACGTCGTCAGAACAGAAATCGCTAACAAAAACTGCATATAAGAATCCATGAACAGCCGTATCCAAACCAGCGATGTTTGCTGCAGCCCAAGATATTTCATTTCTTAAAGCACAAATTCATTATTCAGACTCCTGCTAGGCCCCTTGCTTATCTTAACATTATTTAATTATGTCATCACATTTCCTAGATAATCTACTTGGCTTTAACCATAGAGCAGTAACCAGGGGAATGATGCAAGGGCAGGTGAAAAATGTTCCCGCTTCTTTATGTAGTGGAATATGTCAAGCATAAAGTATCTTTTGGACGGGCTTGTCATCACTCATGAAGTGAATATTTGTAATGCATCTCTCGGTGTAAAATGGCTCAATGCTAAGAAAGCATCTGAACTTTACCTGAGAAGTCTGTATGTCAATATTTTATACATTAATGTCTGATGTGCCCTAAAAACTACAATTCCTAAAGATAATTAGTAATACAATCATTTATCAATACAGCGCTCATGCAATTCATCAATTTTGTTATAGCATATTATCTATTGGGAATAGCAGAAATAAATGATAGATGTTTACACTTTATCATCTCTCTGCAAGTGCCTATCTAACAGTCCTATAATACATTATCCTAAATCCTCAGTGTTAACCATTTGGATATTCCCATTGCTTTTGAAGCTCCGACATATTTCAATGTACTGTATATAAATTAGACATAATCAGTCCTCACCCCTTAAAACTTCACAACCTATTCTCAGATACATGCTCTAGGCACACTTTCTTACCTACACCTTGTTCTACAGAATTCTACACATTAGGCCAGTTTTAGATGGGTGTAATAGAGACACATTCCCATGTCTTATTATGGCCTCTAGTCTCAGCAGTCTCACTTTGGGTCTGAAGACTTGAACTGAAATAGACAGCATTAAAGGGGTTTTGCCACAATGTAATGTTGACGTGGGATCCTCCAAAATGGGTAATCACTTTTCTAAATATATGCAATTACAAAAAGTGAAGCCTCTGAGAGCTACAGCCTTCCTTACATGCCCTTAGCTACTTAACAGTTGACATGAGACACGACCAGGAGCTGATCTGGCCTCGTTTGCAGTTGTCTGCACTTCTTATCTGAGGACAGGGAACATGAAGGAGCTGGCAAGGGACTGTGGAGAAAAAGCAGTGAATCAGCCCTGTGTTTTTTGTATATATATACCACTGGTTGTAATGTAATTATTTCAGTGAACATTGCACACGCTCCCTGCTTCCTGCCTGTGTTCTCAGCCTCCCCTCTCTCTCCCTTTGTGAAGCTTCGTGCTTTGTTTATAGTCTCTTCTCAGCAGATTAAGAGGTAAGGAAGTCACTTCTTGGCAAAACCCCTTTAAAGATTCCTATGATGTCGCAAGTTTGAGACAGTCGACCAGTGGTCAGGCCAGGACTTGCAACCAATTTGCAAGATCCTTGGATCCTTTAAAATAAAACAAACAGGTATCTGTTAAACGCATACCATATTGGCCTGTAAGTGATGGATGCCAGTGTATTTAACATTTACATCATGAGCTTTTAAATACATTTTAATGAGTTATCTGGTAATCGGATGTCATCATATGACTATAGGAGTGATAAATGTGTAAAGTGGATGCCTTACAGTGGCATCAGTCACCCATCAGTTATGATGGCAGTCATTGAATGGTTGTGTCTTAATAAAAGATCACAAGGTATCCGTTAAATGCATCTCATAATAGTACATGGGTGACAGATGTCACAGTTAGGCATCCATCATAGTTTCCATTAAAAACGTGCATTGGAATCTTATCCCAGTGTGTATGTTAAACAGAGGCAAAGAGATTGAGGTGTAAATACCCTTCTACACCGTTAGTGATATCATCTACCTCAGCTAACAACATCTGTACCATGAAGCCGTGGGCCACACAAGATGTACAAAATGTGACCACTGAGTACTAAAATTACCTGCCCCTGAATGCGGCACTCCCTCCAGAGTTACAAACAGATTTTGGAAACGTCAGACCTGCTCATTGGGAGCTTATGATTTGTATTCAATAGCTGAACTGCCACTGAGATCTCCTCGAACCATGCCAAGTGTTAACTGAGGTAGAGGACATCATGCCTCCAATGAGCTCATAGACCTATGAATCATCACCACTATCTGGAAGGCTGACAAATGAACTTCGTATTTGGTAGATGCCAAGTGAATACCTAAGTCTTCTGTGAGAACTCCTTTACGGCATAAAGTGTGCAGTTTCACAATAGATGTGAAAATATACATTTTAATAATAGTAACAGATGAAAAAATCTGTTTCTATAATAGTGCTCCCTTAAAGGGGTTTTGCCATGAAATCATTTCATGTCTGGTTTATCCAGCTTCAGCTTTCAGTGTGCTCAAAAGGGGGCATATGTGATTTGTTTGAACTGCATACCATGTGACCCAGCAGGCTTGACATCACCATGGCTTTCTCCAGTGTGCTCACTCAAGTCAAACAAAGGTCTGTTTATGTAAAGAACTGTGAGTAGCTACAATGTAGTCGAATGGTTAGCACTTATGTGTTCCATCATAGGGGTTCAAGGTTCAAATCCCTGCAGGAACCAAACGTGTTTTTTTTTTCTCAATGCACATACCTGATCGAGGTTTCATTTTTCTTTTTATTAATTTGAACTGTTTGAATAATTACTAAGGAGCACAGAGGACAGAAGTAGAATGACGGCACCTGGGATTCAATACTCCCTCAGCAGTGAGTGAGTGTGTGTGATTACTAGGCAGGAAATAGACTAACAATAGCTGCCTGAGAGGAGAGGTGATGTCTGAGCATGTGCAGCAAGACTGGAGCTGTAATCACTGGTCGAAGCCCATGGAGACTAGCTATGCAGTATAGATCAGCAAGATAGTACTGCTTATTATTTGATTTGCAAGCTTCCCACATCAATTTTACTTCATGGCAAAACCCCTTTAAGTGACAATGACCTTAGGATACAATATGTTCAATATAAAATGTTTCCTGGATACAACATCTTGAAACCCCACGGACCATACAATATCATAGACACTGCCTATCTGCAGCAGAGGTGATTGACTGAAGACTCAACCGATAATCATGAACATTTTACTTGTAAAATATCTGCATTAGTAAAGTGCATGCAGTGATTGGTGGGCTATTAATTCCTCTCTATAGTACAGTACGGTAGTACAAGTCCTATACTGCTCTGTACATGTGCCAGGATGAGTGGCTCCATGGGCACCAAGTCAGGGCGGGCACTCCACTTAGGGAGAGTGTATAATAATTCAAGAAGATAAGAATAGGTATTGGTACAATTTCTTGTTTAAGCCTTACCTTTCAGCTCCCCTGAGAGAGGTTATGTACCACCTCTCAACTGGACTTCTACTAGCACTCTTGGGGAGTTAATTTATACAAGAACATGTGGTTACCATGGCCTTCGAGTTTATATTCCCATTTTTGCGGATATTCTTCCAAAGAAGCTCCTACAGTCAATATAGAACGTGATGTTCAGCTTCCAGCAGCTCTGTCTGACTGTGAGATGTAAGAACTTGCTTTATCTGTATTCAATTATCCGCTTCATCTTCTTTAGTCTTTATTTTACACGATATTGGGTGATATTTTGGGGATTCCAGTTATGGCTTCAACATACAATGGTCATCAACGATCAAGATGATATGCTGAGGGACCAAATTTTACATTGGCATCAGAGGTAGCAACGCCCGTGTTTTGAGGACTTCAATGTTCACCTTCTGCTTCAGGCAGCTGTGGACACGTGTTAAATTACTGCCCTCGTCTTACTTCTGTTAATCCCTGTGTGATCCTGGTTCACTTGCTTCTTTTCCACTTGTCAGAGGAGCCTCCGAGCATGCAGAGTGCCATTTTCCTGTTCGTATAAGCGGTAAAGTACTTAAAGGGGTTGTCTCACTACAAGGATTGCTTTTTATATTAAAGATCTTGCAAAAACAAGTCACTTTGCAATAGGTGTCCATTAACAGTATTGTACCTATTTCTAGATATCTTCTCTTGTATGGGCTGCATCAGCTCCTCAGGTCGCTATAGCTACAGACCTGTTTGATCTCTCCCGATAGGCTGCCAGCACTGGTTGCTATAGCTACAGACCTGGCTTCTACTCCAGTCTAAAAGAAGCCAGTAAACACGCCCCTGAATTCAAAGTGAAACCAAGAAAACAGGACTGAGGAAAGATGAATCAATGTAGTGAGACAACCTCTTTAAAGCGAGTGCTGCATTCATCTGCTGGCTGAGGCTGGTTTTCAGTCTGTACAAGTGATCATGAAGACTTTTGGCATAAGCCCTGTAATGCTTAAAGCCACCCAAGTCCACCATTAGGGTGGTTTTATGCACTGAGAATTTTGTTTTAGTGAAGACAAAGATCCCTTTACATACATTAGAACAACTATGAAAAATGTCCGCAAACAATCTGCATTAAACCATGAACATTGCCAGTCATTATGTGAAAAACTGAGAATTTGTTGAGACAAGATCTGTGACCAAAACAGTCTCTAGAAGACAATGCGTTAATGCAATGTCCACTTTCCAACAACCAAGCGTCATTGACTGTCTACATCTTTGCTGCTCACACAGAATACATAACTGACGTGCTTACCTGATGTACACAAATGTTACATTTATCACAGAAGACCATTTCATTGCCATCTTCTCCATCTGGGGACTGGCAAACATCGCATACGACATCCTCATCATATTCTATTCCAAGGCCTTCTTCTGTCTCGATAGCATGGTTCATATTGTCATAGCATCTCTGTTCAAACTCCTCCATTAATCGCTCCATGATGTACTCATCCAGTTGTGGCATGCCTACAATTCAAGAAAAGAAGGATCAACCTCGATGAAGCACCATCAAGTGATTAGAGTAAGACTCGGTTTACAATTGTGTTGAAGGAACGCAACAGGATGGGCCACCATGTCAATGTACAGTCTTAGGCATTCTTCACACATACTCTATGGTTTGTGTAAAAATAAATAAAAAAAAAAGTACTTAATGCTTTTTAAAAAATATTTTTTAACCAAATAAAGTGTTTCGGTACTTGTGATTTTTAGTGGTGTTTTTTTCCTGTTGGATTTATCCCCATGACAAAATTATGTGATTTATAGATTTTGTGAATAAAGGATTCTTGTTTGAGGCTAATAAATCTGTAATTTAAAAAATGTGTGTTGCAGTTTTGTGTGTAATTTTATTCAAAACTGTGTTTTATGGCTTTTTTTTTTTTTTTTGCACCACAAATGTGTGAATCCGTGCCCTGGACTCCAGCTGTCTGGACATGGGGTGTAGGACTGCGGTATGGAAACTGCACAGCTCTGACAGCTAGGGGCAACAATGAAGGACATCTTTCCTACTGCAGGAACACAAAAGGAAGCTTTTGGCTGTAAAATGTATGTGCAGATGGCGTCCTGGATATGCTTTTTGCAATACATGAAATGTATTGTGTCAAACGCATCCAAAAACATAACACAACGTGTGGTACGTATTTGGGTACGTTTTCTGGACTGCATACAGTTATCCCTTTAGTTTCTATTGCCTTTTCAATGCATTAAACGTATCAAGAATTGACATGTCAATTCTTTGAATGCATCCATTTAACGCAATGCAAAAATGTATGTAAAACACATCGGCATGGCGATGTGTATTTTACATTGAAATTAATGTAATCACACATTGTTAAGTACATACAGGGGTCCATTTTTCAGTATGTAAAACATACCCGAATACGGAGTGAACAAACAGTGTGTGACCATACCCTAACATGTAAGCAAAAGCAGAGAGGAAGGAAGAAAGGGAGTGTGGAGCACAGAGGAGCGGAAATGGGCACAGGCATGGATCACCAAAGTGGGCAACCACAATCCAGAATGTCAGTGTCTATGTCCATCACTGTCTCTGTATGCACTGTACTAGATATAAAAAGGTTATATTAAAATTACACTGCTCAAAATAATAAAGGGAACACTTACACAACACAATGTAACTCCGAGTCACTCACACTTCTGTGAAATCAACCTGTCCAGCTATGAATCGACACAGATTGTGAATCAAATTCTCCTGCTGTTGTGCAAATGGAACAGACAACAGGTAGAAATGATAGGTAATTGCTCGTATATCTCCTTTTTCTTACGAAGGTGTTGGGATGGATCATGCTCTGGTATGGGAGGGTTTTCTTTCTCTCTGGGTGTTGTGCCTTATAAAAATCTAATTGTAAAGAAAAACACTTTGCTATGTTTTAACAATGCATCTGCTCTTTATTGTATCTGGAGTTTATTGTATGTATACTATTTGACTTGCTTAATAAAAAATAAAAAAAAAAAAAGACTAAAAAAAGAAATGACAGGCAATTAGCAAGACAACCCCTATAAAGGTGTGGTTCTGCAGGAGGTGACCACAGACCATTTTCTCTGTTTCAACCTTTTTGCCGTTTTAGGTCACTTTAGTCATTTTTGTCATTCTTTCTCCCACTAGAGGTAGCATGAGTCCGTGTCTCCAAGTTTTGTTTTTTTTTTTTTCTTGAGTGTCTTTTGGATTGGGCTCACAGAAGTTGGCTGAGGGAGATGCAGCTCATCCAGGAAGGCACATTAATGTTAGCTGTGGCTAGGTGGTCTGTGTCTGTCAGCACAGTGTCCAGAGCATGGAGCAGATGCCAGGAGACCGGCCATTAGACCAAGAGACTGTGGGGAGGCATTTTTTTTTTTGGAGGCCGCACAGCCCTCCATGTGCTAACCCGAGGTACCCTACTGCATTAGGTACGCGAGGGATGATATCCTCAGACCCATTGTGATACCATAAGTCATGTAGCAATTGGACCGCTTGGGATCCTTCTGATGCATGACCATGCTAGCCTCATGTGGCTGCAGTTCCTGCATGATCAATACAGGATGCTATGGACTGGCCAGCCCGTTCCCTAGACCGGAATCCAATCGAGCACATCAGATCTCATTCCATCTACCAATGCCACATTGAAGCCTACAGACTGTCCAGGAGTTGACTGATGCTTTAATCCAGGTCTGGGAGGAGATCCCTCAGGAGAACATTAGCTGTCTCATCAGGAGCGTGCCCAGGGATTGTAGGGAGGTCATACAGGCATGTGGAGGTCACACACGCTACTGAACCTCTTTTACTGGTCTTGAGTCATTTCCACTACAGTTGAATCAGCCTGTAATTTGATTTTCCACCTTGATTTTGAGTATCATTATTAAATTACTCACATATTGTGCCCCGTGTTAGGCACATTAGCTTTACTAATGAAAGTAATCACTTTTGCCCGACGTTTAAGCGAGAAAAATTAGGTTAATGCTTTAGTAACCCCATCTGCCACACATTAGTAGTAGCTAACCCCAGAAGGAATCTCCTATGCTTTGTTAAACTTACAAGCCTTGTTTTAACTGCACACCTCACATTAATGTGAGTAATGGGAGAATTAGTGGGGTAACTAATGTAAAGTACATAAAGCTACTTTTAAAGGGGTTTTGCCACGATGTAATGTTGACGTGGGAACCTCCAAATTGGTAATTTAAATCACTTTACTATATAATGTGATTACAATAGTGAAGACTCAGAGCTACAGCATTTCTCAATCCCCCTTAGTTACCCCTTGGAGAAAAAGCTTCCAAACCAGACACGACCAAGGGACCAGAGGAGCCGACAGGCTGACACTTGTGTAAAACACTTCTATCTGATACAGGGAAAAGTAATGAGCTTTAAAGGGACAGGGAAGAAAGTGCAGTCTATGAGGCTGTGTCTTGCTGTATGGAGAATCCATTGTTGTACTGTTATTATTTTGCTCCCCTATTCCTCACTCTCTGCTCACCCCCGCCCTCTCTCCCCTGCAGTCTTCATGACTCAGCATGATTTGTTTATATTCTACTCCTGTGCTGATAAGAGGAAAGTAACGTGCAAATCCCCTTTAATGCTACACACATGTAGCTATCAGTTTAGCACTTCAATCAATACCAGGCAACCCCATGTGCCTCAATTTAACCCTAGTTGGCTTGAACCTTCAACTCACCCAGGCAAGTGGACCTTTAAGAATCATAGTTAGGCAATGCTACTTCAAGTGCTGAATTGCCCAAACCATAGTTTTTGTGGTGTTTTGAATACTTGTTTTTTGCATTTATAAAAGGCCTTATTTCTGGTGTGCCTTAAGATACATCCACAGGTGTGTCTCTAACTCAGATGTTGCCAATATACCTATCAGAAGCTTCCAAAGACATGACATCATCATATGGGCTGTCCCAAGCTGTTTAAAGGCACAAATTCTAGTGTATGTAAACTTTTGATTTTGCAGAAAGTAATAAAAAGGTCTTAAAAATTATCTCTCTCTCATTCTGGCATTTGGCAACTAGAAATAATTTTGTGAGAAAAACATGCATATGTTTCTTTTAGATAGTGTATGTCAACTGTCTGGTTTCAACTTACATGTTTTTTACACTTTCCCCAACACGCTGAGCATGTATCAGCAAAGTATACTCAGACAGAAGAGAATAAGTGCAGTGTCCCTACATGTCATTTTTATTAGAAACAAATCGCAGGGCAGTTTTTATAAGAACAAATTGGAAAAGTAGTTCTCAAACAACCATTCCCAGAGAAGTTGCTTGCCTTTAAAAAATGTTAAGCTCCTCAGAACAAACGAAGAATTGACAATAATAATTCAACATAAAATTTCATGATTTTACCAATATCAAAACGGGTAATTTAGGTTATACAAAATAGATGACAAAAATAGTTGTATAAAAGGAATAGCAGGACAATAGGAGAAAGAAATATAGCCAAACTAACACAGGCACACAGTAATGTAAAAAAAAATAAAGTTTGAAAGGGAAAAATTCAGTCAAATAATCTTCCGGTCATAAAGACACTGGAAAAGTCATATTGGTGAAATCTATGAAATCCAACACCACTGACTGGAATGAATGGGCTCCGTAGAGCACTTAACTCTTTCGACCCTGCTAATAGATTTGCAGGGTCTGCAGTTAAAAGACTACGTCAGATTTCCAGTAACAGAAATCTGTAAGAAATCGTTGGTGATCTAAGATCAGAGACTTCACTAATGTAGTCTTTTCCCCAAGAGTCTACTAAAGCTTATAGTGATACTAGGGAATTGCTTTCCCCATTTTAGCAAGAAAGCGGACATCATGGACCCAGCGATGGGAAAATTCAATTCTCATCTTTACCAGCGTTGTACATTGAAGCCTGTGTTTTGCCTAAGTGATCGCAGAAGCAGGCTTTTGTTAAGGGTAGCAGGTCAGTAGATAGGTTAGAAATAATTACCCATGTCTTTGAATTCTTCATTGATCATCTCCAGCCAAGTGATGTCCATTTCATTTAGGTCATAGCGACATATGCCATCTGCCAGAGTGTGGATATCAACGTATCCCAGCTCAGGAGGATCTGACCCTGATGAATGGACGTACTTTCGAGGTCTACTGTATGTGACCACCTTGTCTTTTTCGGCAATAACCCTAAAACAATAAAAAGAAATAAAGATTTAGCACTAAAATCAGTAAGCATTACATTGCTGTCACATCAATAGAAAATATATGATCCATACTCCAATGTGGAGTCTCAGAGCAACTAAGGTATATTCTAGGGTATGGAGCACAAAGGTAACCTGATCAGTACAAAGGAAAACAGGAAGAACTAAGCTGTATCCAAAGATGAGAGAATCTGAAGGATTCAAAGCAATTAGATATAAGAGAAGAAAAAGTAAGCTGGAAGCTAGCGTAACTAGAAAGAGCAGCTCTGGGTATACCAGAGGAACCTTGACCTGAGCTCAGAGAAGTGCAGCCCTTTAGCTAGAGAATTCAGTTTTTATCAGGGTAACTGTTACCCTTGAATGTGTCAATCTTTTTTCTGTCACTTTACAGCAGTCAGCACCACCACATACATAATTGCAAATGTATACATTTGTGTGCAAAAGAAATACATAAATTATTATTATATATACACACACATATACACACACACACACACACACAAAAAGTTAAGGATACTTGGCTTTTGGTTGATATTTCAGGATGAACATAACATTTCTTGAAATTATCTAGTTCACATTTTGACAGCATGAGACCAAGACAACACATTACAATTGATCAGCAGTATGTTGCCATTGCGAGGCTTCAAGCAGGATGCCTTCAGCGGAGTTGTCCACCCGGTGCCCCACTGAGCTTAGTGTTAGGCTAAGTTCACACTGCCATAAAATGGGGACTATTTACAGACCGTAATTACACTGCCGAGTGCGCAAGAATTACGGCTGAATACGTCGCCATTCCTTAGCGGTAATCCCCAGTTTGTCCATAGAGAACTATGATTACGTCTCCTCTCCCTGCTCGGCGAATACGCCGAGGAGGGAGATAAGTGGCATGTGAATTACCAGCGGCGTATACGCACCGAGAATAATGAATGTCTATGGGCCGGTGAGGTGCCGGCCCCCCCCGCGGCGTAATTACGCCCTAGAAAGAAAGAAAGAGAAAGAAAGAGAAAGAAAGAGAAAGAGAAAGAAAGAAAGAAAGAGAAAGAAAGAGAAAGAAAGAAAGAAAGAAAGAGAAAGAAAGAGAAAGAAAGAGAAAGAGAAAGAAAGAGAAAGAAAGAAAGAGAAGAGAAAAGAAAGCAGAGAGAAAGAAAAGAAAAAGAAATAGAGAGAAATAGAGAAAGAATGAAATAGAAGAAAGAAAGAGAGAGAAAGAAAGAAAAAAGAAAGAAGAAAGAATGAAAGAGAAAGAAAGAAAAAGATAGAAAGAGAGTAAGAAAGAGAAAGAAGAGAGAAAGAAAGAAAGAAAGAGAGGAAAGAAGATAAAGAAAAGAGATAATGAAAGAGAAAAGAAAGAAAGAGAGAAATAGAGAAAAAGAAATAAAGTAGAGAAAGAAAGAGGAAAGAAAGAAAGAGAGAATAGAGAAAGAGAGAAAGAAAGAGAAGAGAAAGAAAGAGAGAAAGAGAGAAAGAGAGGAAAGAAAGAAAAAGAAAGAAAGAAAGAAAGAAAGAAAGAAAGAGACACAAAGAAAGAAAGAAAGAAAGAAAGGAAAGAAAGAGAGAAGAAAGAGAAAGAAAGAGAGAAAGAAAGAGAAAGAAAGAGAGAAAGAAAGAGAGAAAGAAAGAAAGAAAGAAAGAGAGAAAGAAAAGAAAGAGAGCAAGAAAGAAAAGAGAGAAAGGAAGGAAAGAAAGAGAGAAAGAAAGAAAGAGAGAAAGAAAGAAAGAGAGAAAGAAAGAAAGAAAGAAAGAAAGAGAGAAAGAAAGAAAGAGACACAGACAGGCAAAGAAGTGGACGAACTTTGGCTACATCACACACTGATGACAGCTTCAATGTAAACAATGCCCTGAAGAACCGGATAATGAAAGTCCCGTCAGGCCATTCGTAACCGTTTACGTGGTCTGCATGCTAGACGACTGGCAAAGGTACCTGACCGGGATGATGCAAAGCACGCTGTGAGGACCACTGGTCCCTTGTCAAATGAAGGTACTCCCTGGCCCATGCAAGACGATGATGCCTGTGCCTGGTTGTGTTGTCAGGTGCCTATGCCTGGTTGTGTTGTCAGGTACCCATGCCGGTCGTCTAGCATGCAGACCACGCTGATGTCAACTGTTAAGAATGGTCTCGAGTGACCCTTGGTTGCCTCTCACTTCCCTTAAACGTGCCTGAAGTTGTGAGGCATTTATCATCTAGTTCTGCAGGGCATTGATGACCATAAAGCAGTCATCAGTGTGTGATGTAGTCAAAGGATGTCCACTTCTATGTCTGTCTGTGAATGATCCAGTCTCTCTGTTCCAACCTACTGAGGACACTGACCAGCTGAGAGCATCCTGCTTGAAGCCTCGCAATGGTAAGGCACTGTTGATCAATTGTAAGATGTTGTCTTGGTCTCATGGTGCCAAAATGTGAACAGCGTGATGAGGAGGACTGTTTAAATCCCAATTCAAATTGATGCCCTAAATTAATTGGGCGATTCAGGGATCAAACACCTGACATGCTTGCAAGGAGAAGAGAAGGATCTGTGGTCCTACTGACTCTGTATAGCCATTGTTGTCCCCAAGCAACGTGTAATACAGGTGTTAGTTCATAAAATCCCCCTCATCAGTCTGAAAACATACTTGATCCCGGATTCTCACATATGATGGGTATATTTCTTCTTATGAGAAATTGAGCACTTGCTTATCAAACCACTACTCTGCAATTTCTATTCACTTTATAATTCAGCCGTTTAACCCCTCAGATGCTGCTGTCCGTTCTGACCTAGGCACCAATGTGATTTTTGAGGGGCAGGGGACTTCTTACCTGTAAGCTTACTGGCATCACTGCTACCTAATCAGTGGGTGCAGATAAACTGCCACACCAGGCGGTGGCCTAATAATCGCTCCCAGGTATGCCAAGAACCAGCGCCAGGTCTGATGCTTTATTACAAATACATTTATTATCTTTTATTTCAAGAAGGATCTGCGGTTATCTGAAACGTCGATTTTTCCATGATCTATAGTCGGATAAAGGGGAGTAAGTTTCCACCTATCTTTCAAGTAGCAGCTGCCCAAGGCTGGACCTCATTGGCTACTTGACAATATTATACAGGAATATTATAGTGTATTAAAGTCAGGGGTGTCAAACTCGTTTTCACCGGGGGCCACATCAGCCTCACGGCGTACCTTAAAAGGCCGACAGAATTTTAGAACTGTGTAAACTTCTCCTTAACTGTTACATTTGTACAGTATTGCTATTATAATTAGCCCTTTGAGGTCAACCAGAAATAATATATTGCCTCCCATAGGTAAATAGCTACATATGACCCTTGTAGGTAGATAAATGGGTATAAAGCCCCCTGTAGATGACAGGTATTTTGCCCCCTGTAGCCAGGTAGTAATATGCCTCCTGCAGCCAGGTAATTGCCCCATATAGCCCCTCTGTAGCCAGGGAGATGCCCCACATGGACCCCTGTAGCAAGGGAGATGCCCCACATAGCCCCCTGTAGCAAGGGAGATGCCCCACATAGCCCCCCAGTAGCCAGGCAGATTCCCCACATAGCCCCCCTAGTAGCCAGGCAGATGCCCCACATAGCCCCCCTAGTAGCCAGGCAGATGCCCCCCAAGCCCCCCCCCCCCCAGGCAGATGCCCCACAGCCCCCCCGTAGCCATATAGATGCCCACAAGCCCCCCCATTAGCCATTTAGTTGCCCCCAAGCCCCCCCAGTAGCCATGTAGATGCCCCACAGCCCCTACAGTAGCATAGATGCCCACAGCCCCCACAGTAGCCATATAGATGCCTCACAGCCCCCACAGTAGCCATATAGATGCCCACAGCCCCCCCAGTAGCCATATAGATGCCCCACAGCCCCCCACAGTACCCATATATATGCCCCACAGCCCCCCCCCCAGTAGCCATGTAGATGCCCCACAGCCCCCACAGTAGCCATATAGATGCCCCACAGCCCCACAGTAGCCATATAGATGCCCTCACCAGCCCCCACAGTAGCCATATAGATGCCCCACACCCCAGCAGCCATATAAATGCCCCACAGCCCCCCCCAGTAGCCATGTAGATGCCCCACAGCCCCCACAGAAGCCATATAGATTTCCCACAGCAGCCATATAAATGCCCCACAGCAGCCATATAGATGTCCCCCAGCAGCCATATAAATGTCCCACAGCAGCCATATAGATGTCCCAGACCCCCCCCCCCCCCAATGATTATAAAATAAAATTAAAACTACTTACCTGGTGGAAGTGCAGCGTGGCCCGGTCCGGTCCTGGAGCAGGTGTACGGTGTAAGCAGCGTGACTTCACACCGCTTACGCCATCACGCAGCAACCAGAGATCTCCTTGGCGGCAGAGGCTGCCGACCGAGGAAACCTAGCGTCACAGGGGGCGTGAGTAAAGCGGCGCATCACGCCCCCTGCGACGCCGTATGTACAGCGCTCACCGAGCGTTGTACATACAAAAGGAGAAGGTGGGAAGGAAACGATCCCCCCTGCCTTCTCCCTGTACTAGCAGCTGCACCGAGCGTGTAGCTGCTGACTGACTCTGCGCGGCTGTGATAAAACAGCCGTGCGGAGTCAGGGAGATCGCGGGCCGGAAAACACAAGGCTGCGGAACGGATGTGGCCCGCGGGCCTTGTGTTTGACACCCGTGATTTAAGTGAACAAAAGATTATAGGGTCAAGTCTGCTATAAAATATGTCAAATTAAGCAGTCAAAAAAAATTAAAACACACAGACACAACAAAAACCCTTTTTATATCCAATACACAATGCTTTATTATAGAGAAAAAAACCACAATGCCAGAATAATTGTTTTCGGTTTCTCTCACCTCCCAAAATAGTAATAAAAATAATCAGAAAGTCCTATGCACCCCAAAAGCGTTCTCAATGAAAAGTAGGAGTAAGGCCTGGTTCACACGGCTTATTGCCGGCGTAATTGTGGGGACGGATTTCGCCGTGCAGCGGGGCGGGGGGCCGGCAGCTCGCTGGCCCCATAGACTGTCATTATCTACGGCGCGTACACGCCGTAAATAATGTGCATGTCACTTTCTCCCCCCGCGGCGGATTCGCCGAGCGGGGAGAAGAGACTGAATCCATAGTTCTCTATGAGAACTGTGGATTACCGTAGTTACTGCGACGGATTGGAGCCGTACTGCAAATACGGCGCGCAGTACGGCTCCAATCAGCGCCCAAATACGCCGCGTGAACAAGGCCCAAGGGTATATTTACACGGTGTGTTGCGTCTGTGTGAACATACACTTTTCGATGCCTGTTTGGACCCATTTAACAAATAGCAATGTGATTTACATTGCGTTTGATATGAAGCACGCATCGGCGTTCACACGAGTGATCAATGCATGTCTTTGCGGCTTTCGGATCCGTTCCAAGAATTGTCATATCAATTCTTGGTCCGAAAGACGTAGCAGGAGCCCTGTGTAAAACTATAGGGTTTGATCCTGCTGCATCCAACACGCATCCAAACATGCAGCTGCGTGTTGGATCCGTTTAGGATCCGATCTCCGCTGCATTTTTAAAGGCAATTTTCGGATCCAAAAACACTGTGTGAACATGTTTTTAAACTGTGTAATAGTAGCAAAAATAATATATATTTAGTATCACCAAAATCGTAACATCAGACAAAAAAAATAAGTTAATCAGTCATAGCGCCCATTGAAGGAACACAAGCCAAGAGACACTGGTGGAATTTCCTTTTCCTTCAAAGAATTAATAAAAAGTTATTTAACACATATTTACTCCAAAACAGTTTCTATATAAACTATAACTCTTCCGACAAAACACAAGTTCTCATATAGTTACAATAAAGGAAACAAAAAGGTTATGGGTTCGTCCACACGGCATGGTTTATTGGTCGGAGAGCGTCTGAAAACAGACAAGAAACCATCCCCATAGACTTTAGAATATCCCTTCAGTAGAGTACACTGAACAGCTTTTCATTCCTAAAAACCTGGAGCATGAACAAGCTTCCGCCCGGTTTTCAAGTGAAAAGTGTGCAGATTCAATGGTTATGGGGGCAAATCCGCAATCCACAGACAGAACCGTCCCCCAAAACCTTTGAAAAGGGAATAAAAGACTGGCCGGATTCTTAAACAGAATCCGACTGGCATTTTACATATGCCGTGTGGACGTACCCTATCACCGCTGGAACACAAAGGGGGAAATGAGCACTAAAGGTATCAAATTACCTAAATTATTGATAGAGACAGAATCAAAATCTACAATATAAAAAGTGACATTTCAGGTTTTCCAATTTAATACAGCTGTAAGCGGGTCAAAGAGATTGACTCAGAGCTACTCCTGCCAAACAACTCATTTTCGGGCCAGCTAGACATTTCTGCTGGAAGACCACAGCAGCTGACAGATGGATAGGGAACACTACAATAAAAGTAGTCACTTTTGGACCACATTTGCGCCGTTTCTTGAACATATACCGTATATACTCGAGTACAAGTCGACCCGAATATAGACCAAGGCACCTACTTTTGCCACTAAAGACTGGGAAAACTTATTGACTCAAAAATAAGCCTAGGGTGGAAAATGCAGCGGTAAATTTAAAAAATAAAAATGGATACCAATAAAATTACATAGGCAGGTATAGGCAGTGTAATGTCCCCCATAGGCAGGTACAGGCAGACAGAGGTCCCCCATGGGCAGACAGAGGTCCCCCATGGGCAGGGTTTTTAAAAAAAATACAAATCTTTACCTTTCCCCCCCGCTGCTCCGATGCACTCTGTCTTCTGGCACCGGCAGCGTGATGGCAGACCGCACAGGCAGTGTGATGACACAACATGCTGCCTGTACCGGAGTCCTACTATTGTGGAGCAGAGAGCGAGCGCTCCATGCTCCGCAGTATCTTCAGCTGTATGCGCTCCCAGGAGTCGCATGTACAGCTGAAGCGATCCCTGCCAGGGCCTGGATGGTGACTCAAGCATAAGCCGAGGAAAGCTCTTTCAGTATATTTTTTGAGCTGAAAAACTCGGCTTATACTCAAGTATATACGGTATATTTTCTGTGCTCAGTTGAAAATAGCGCGGTTGATCAAACTAATCTGTCTGGCACAGAAAATGTTACGTGTGTTCAGGTAACAGAGCAAACGCAGTCACAAAATTACTATATTTGCCCTACAGTTCCC
This sequence comes from Phyllomedusa bahiana, assembly GCA_025379985.1. Lineage (NCBI taxonomy): Eukaryota > Metazoa > Chordata > Amphibia > Anura > Hylidae > Phyllomedusa > Phyllomedusa bahiana. The sequence goes on along the minus strand of JAODAL010004779.1, from coordinate 25,719 downwards.
TATGTATACGTCAGGATACTTTTTTCAGGTATCCAAGCGGATGCCCGAATGGGACCAAAACACAGTGTGCACAAAGCCTACCTACCGGATTGGAGGGGGGGCATATGGACAACATTGTTTATGCCCCCCTTGCTGAGGACAGCACAAGCTAGTGTCAGACCTGCTGTTTCCAGTGCTGTGTCCCTTATTCAGTAAGATGCTGTCGTTTTAGAGTATTTAATGCTCAAATCTGCAGTTTTCAGTCAGAAAAAGTCAGGAAAAGAGCCAGTTTTTTCAAACCCCGCCCATCTGAGTCTAATCCCGCCCACCTCAACTGATAAACCTATTAGTTTGAATAGGTAGAAATATGTGAATAACTGTCAGGTGGGCGGGGTTATCCTTTGGTGGGCGGGGCTAACACATGCTCATGAATAAGATTTGAGGGGTAAATCCTCTTAAAATGCATCATCTTACAGAATAATGGACACAGAGCTGGGAACAGCATGTCTGACACTAGCTTTTGCTGTCCTCAGCAAGGGCAGTATAAACTATGTGACAGGTTCCCTTTAAGAGGGCTCATCCTCTTTAGCTTCCCGCTATTTTCCATGTTATTTCAATATATATGAATATTGAAAACCTTGGCATATGTATTACATGTGGTTTTTAACGCATGAAAAATACACTGCGTAAACCTAGCAAAAATGTGAAAACTAATATTGCTAAGAATGTGTTTTTCTGTATACAGTGAATCCTTGCTTTAATTAGTTTTTAGCACATATTTTGGTTTTACTGCCTGGTTTTCTCAGTCATGAGAGAACAAAAAAGAACTAGAATTACTCAGCAGCTATTGGAGGTTGAACGAGGAGCAAAAGTTCAAGCTGATGTGCGTGCCGCATCAAGGGAGAATTCACACAAGCCAAATTTGTTACTGAAATTTCTGCAACTGAAAATGAGTTCCATTTATCGGAGTAGTGTTGTTTTTGGCGGCAAGCACATGGATTGTGTGAAAATTTCTGCAACTTCTCCACCATCTGTGACATTACCCTTGGAGTAGTCGTAATTCTGTCCGCTCCCCTTGTCTCTGAATGTCTATGGACATACATGTATTCGAAGATGTTGTAATTTAGGTGCAAAGTAAGGCAACTGTATATAGATGGGTGTTATCAGTGAATAGGTAGAAACATGTGAATAACTGCCAGTGGGCGGGGCTAACACCTGCTCATGAATAAGATTTGAGGGGTAAATCCTCTAAAACTCCAGCATCTTACAGAATAAGGGACACAGTGCTGGGAACAGCATGTCCGACACTAGCTTGTCCTGTCCTCAGCAAGGGGGGCCTAATCTATGTGACAGGTTCTATTTAAGTCAGCATAGTTGTGGCTCTAAAATGAACAAAACTTAAAGTTTAGGAGCACTTTGCCCTCCCCCCCACCTTCGAAACACAGTTAAAAGGCCAGTGTTACCTACCTTGTTTGTCCCTAGAAAGAGGAGAGGGAATGGAAGGTCCACCAACAAATGGTGGCAATGGAGGAATGCGTGCTTAAAATAGTTAATGGGGTAATGGGACATATGCAGCTCCTTTGCTACTAGTTGGTGCTTAAGGGGGATGTATCGCTTCTTTAGCTCGGCTGATTCATACTGCTCTCAGCTTCTCAACTCCAGAAATGCAGGGGCGTTTCTTCCCCTCCCAGCTGGGTGACATCATCCCCTCTTCACTGTTCATGCTGGCTCCCGAGACTCCCCCCCACCCCTCCCGAGTCCACATCACTGTGTCTCTCCCTATCAGTCTTATTTTGTAAGAGCTGTATACATACCACAGGCTGCATTCAATCTAGACTGAGCACTGATCGCTTTCTATGAACGGCACAAATCTCCCTTCTATGCAGGAGAGGCAGGGATCGACACACAATTGTGCCGTTTCCTGATTATAGAAGCCCTGCAGTGTAATTCTGTTTCTTCTGGCTGTGCAGAGTGAAAATGTGCCGGTCCCTTACTTTGAGTGAAAGGCAGGAATGCAAGCTCCGTGAATACGGCCGGCCGGGGGCCGAACAGAATGTAAATGAGCTCTCAGCTAGTGAAATGCAAGGAGGAGGGATCCAACCAGCACTGGAGATCAGTGTAAACAGAAGATAATGGATCCTGTGATAAGACAGCTTTGCTAATGACATCCCATTGCACAGTTGCTAGTTTTCACTGTCCCCTTATTCTGAAGGCCATGTGATGAAATGATACAACCCCTTTAATAAGATAGGGAATTGATAGATGGCATTTGCGTGTGAGACTCCACTTTTACCTGGACTTACTAAATCAGGCTTCTAAACAGGGTGGTGAAATGGCAGTCATACGTGTCTGCAGTCTGGATAATCAGATATAATTTGGAAACGGCCTAACAGAATCTAGGACAACTTGACTATTCAGTAGTAGATAAAAGTCTCAAGGTAAAGGTAAAAAATAATTGCCACTATCAGCGTTACATAGGAGCCATGAACATAAAACATTACGGATGGAAACTGAGATCAGAAGGTGCTTACCAGCCTTACATCAAGGCTTACCCACGCTACCCGCCTTCCCCGTAATCCACAGGTATAATACCAAGTAACCTAATCAGCAAGGAAAGTCAAAAAAGAATCCTGTCTTATGACTGAAAGAGGATGGGAAGAAAAATACTAAGTAATTATATGCAGGTAAACAGCTGCTGTATCGCCACAGGAGCCCTCTAAACAAATCTGAATGTGAAATAATACACAGGCAAGCACACTGATTTGCCTTCCCACGCATGCCTGCAAACCACAGTTACAAGTCATCACTTCACAGTTTGCAGTCCCTCGAAGAGCATCCAACGCTGAACCTAGACTAGAAATTAGATGTCAATTTCCACCTTTCAGACACAGCTGGGAAGTAGCAACTGGGGGCTAATTTGTCTAAAATGACTATAACCATGCCGATGGCAAGCTCAAACAAAACGCATGCTTCATTCAATAAGACGGCCGCCTGAAAATAATTACATGATGAGCTCACCCAATCACAATATTTCATGACATGCTGCACAATTTTATTAGTAATCCAGAGAATGGCACAGCATCGCTTCTTTACAGACCGTGAGACAGCAGGAATTCGACTTACAGCATCTCAAGAACAAGATAGGCTCCAGTGCTTCTTACGAATAGCTTTTTTTTAGGGAACGCTGGATGGTGACCCACATATACAAGATGGGGAGGATACACAGCTACAGGAGAGAGCATAGACACTACATGATGCTAATCTGTGCGGATGCTGTAGTGGCAGCCATGTATAGCTGGAAACCAGCCTTCCTACAAAAGCATATGGTAAAAGCTGGCCACACAAGGCCAGATGTCTCTTCAACAAGAGCAGTCTTTGAGACATCAGCTAATGTGGGGTGCCATTCGTTTGCTAGTCGTATACTAAGGCCATGTTCACACGGCTTATTTTGGGACGTATCTCGGCTCGTATTTCACGGCGTACTGGGCGAGATACGTCCCAGTCATTACTGTAATCCACAGTTCTCATAGAGAAATATGGATTACGCCTCCTCTCCCCGCTCGCACAATACGACGAGCGGGGAGAGAAGTGACATGTCAATTCTTCATGGCGTATTTCGCGCCGGAATAATGAATGTCTATGGGGCCGGCAGGCTGCTGGCCCCCCCACTCACCCCCCGTACACACGGTGTAATTGTGGGCGAAATACGTGCCTGCAATTAAGCTGTGTGAACATAACCTAAGAAGACAACTGTCTTTTAGTCACTGAGATTTATAACGCCATGTAAAACTTTGAGCTATGGGGACTGTTCGATGCATTCATTAGTGCCCCCTACGTACCCAAATCTAAGGCTGAATCCCCACTACATCGGACAAAAAACGGCCGAAAGTCCATCAGTTATTGTCTCGTGCAGGACTGTGATTTTTGTCACGTTTTGCTCAAAAACCATAGTCCGTTCTCGTTTTTGCGGTCGCCCATACAATTGAATTGTATAGGAGGACGATGAAAAAACCTCAAAGCGCCGGCGTATTCTACAAAACATTGTATAATGCGCCAGCAGACGAGCAGAGAAAAAATGACCTATTGTCGTCTATGGGACTGTCTGAACGATTGTATTTCCGGCGGTTTTAAAATCCGAAAACCGCCGGAAATATGACTGTATTGCTATGCCATGGAGACATAGCCCAAGTCTTATCGTCAGATCAGGTAGAAAGATTGGCCTAACTGGCTGTAGTACAGAAAGAAAACAAGATTTCATAAGGATTAACTCATGTACGTCCGTTCTCCGTTGTGGCATATTTTGGCCCTATGCAACACTGAGCTAGACTTCGAAACTTTGTCGCACGCACCCGTGCACACCACTCTTCTTAGAAATAATGCTGATCATGATCATTTAAAAGATGCAGAACAACAAAAGATACAACAACACACTCAAATAACTCGCACATGTAAAAACCAGGGCTGTGGAGTTGGTGCCGTTATAAAATGCACCAACGCCAACTCCAAAAATATTATAAATTTGGCAGAGTTTGTTCAATGCAGTATGTGCTGAATTTGGGAAAACTATAAAATGTCCTATAAATATCTGTTCTATTCCTGTTCTAAGGATGTAAGGCCTTTAGATGAGATGAATGTTGGCTGCACTTTATATACAAGCTCAGTAGAGAAGCTCATCCGCTACAGATCAGAGGAAAAACCACTGGGAAGGAATGGCAGCACTTATCTCAGTACCAGGGCTGTGCAGTCGGAGTCGTGAAGTCTGTGTCCATTTTGGTGAAGTTGGAGTGAGGGAAATTGAGTTGGAGGTTTGGCTTACCGACTCCACAGCCCTGGCAAAAACTACACAACAATCCAAACACGTTATTACACTCAACATAGAATAAAAGACAAAAAAGGCACAAAATCCTAGAATGAACGTCTACAACCTTGTCAAACAAGAGTAGCCACCATATCCTTCAACTCCAGCAAGGAGTCTATCCGCTACATAGGAACAGGGACCAGAGGGAGCAAGACCTAAGACCCACAAGTACAGCTGGAAGCCATGTTCCTCAGAAATATTGCATATACATAGATGTATACTCTATATATTTGTAATTGCATTATACTGTTAAAATGGTTTGCTACACAGTCAAGTCCCATTATTATGACTACCAGATAATATTCAGAGTAACCACCATGTGCAGCTAGACGCAGGGCTGTGGAGTCGGAGTCGTAGAGTCGGAGTCTGTGGCTATTTTGCAGGAGTCGGAGTCGTCATAAAAGGGACCGACTCCCAAAATATATAATAAGTTGGTCCAGTTAGTTCGATGCAAAGAGCAAGAGGTCATTGGGTCCGGCCAGTGCTACTGTTTCCATATCTTTCCCCTTTATCACATGAGGAGTGTAATTGATGACATGGAGCAGGCAAACCCTTTGCCCCAGGGGAAAAGATTCCGCTCCAGGGCAAACAGATTTCAGCAAATTTTTCAACCTGTTTTCAAAGAAGTAGAAGAGTTTAACCATTCATCAAAACTGACTGTGGCTGAGGCAATTCCTTTATACCTGACTTTGGTTAGAGATGTTGCCCTGTGGTCACCGCTTTGCCCCCAACCAAGTTAGTGTAGAGAGGCCGTTCTAAGCCCGGAAATAATTTAGATCAGTTGTGAGGTCATGTATGCAGGTCTGATGGAGGCAAAATTTTTTCTCAGAACAAATTCAGAGACTCCCCAAATGTTCCTGCAGTGTTTTGCATATTTACAATTTTTTTGTGTTCTAAAGTCATATCCAATAAATATATTTTTACCTGACAAGCAAAAGGGGAACAATGTTTTGAAATTGTGACTTTCAGGCTCCATATCTCTCCATCCACTACCGCTTTGTACATGAGGCTACTGTAATTTTATTTACAGTCATCTTAATATCTTATACATAAATTTGACTTGCAAGTATTTAGCATCTGCTTAGTTACAGTTTTTCTCCTAAAAAACAAAGTGTTAAAGGGGTTGTCTCACTACAAGGATGACTTCCTTTATGTTAAAAGATCTTGTAAAAAACAAGTCACTTTGCAATATGTGTCCATTAACAGTGTCCCACCTATTCCTAGATTTTCCGCTCTTGTATGAGCTGCATCAGCTCCCCAAGTCGCTATAGCTAAGACCCGTTTGATCTCTCCTGATAGGTGCCAGCACTGGTTGCTATAGCTACAGGACCTTACTTATACTTGCAGCCCCAGTGGAAGCCAGTAATCATGCCCCTGAATTCAAAATGAAACAAGAAAAACAGGACTGAGGGAAGAAGAATCAATGTAGTTTAGACAACCCTTTTAATTTTTTTTTATTTTGTTAAGTATTTGTAAATCCACTTTGGTTTTTTAATACTGCCTGAATCCTTCTGGCTCTGGATCAGATTCAAGCAAAATCTTGACAAAATCTGATCCCAGGTCTTTCTACACATTCCCCAATGTTGGTGCAGACTGGACTTGGATACAAATACAGCTTTTTCTTCAACTCTACCCAAAGTGTTCAAAATCAAAACATTGTTACCCTTTTGCTTGGGAAATGTCTTTTCTACCTAAAATAGCTTTATTATTGTATCATAAGGTGATTAAAACCCGCCGGATTTTTACCCTTTTAATACAGTTAAAATTATCACTTAAACATGCGCCGTGTATGAGGGAGTCAGGAGTCGGAGGTTTGGTTAATTGAGGAGTCGGGGCTTCGGCTTGCCGACTCCACAGCCCTGGCTAGACGGGCTAGGATTGACTCAATAAGGTCCCGGTACCTGGAGTCATGCATCCCACAGCTGCTGCAGGGTGCATTAAGGAAGGATCCATAGAGTCAACATGGCCATTGAGGTATTCTAACAGATGCTCAACTGGTTTCAAGTCTGGGAAATTGGGGGGGTGAGGGTAAGGCTATGTCCACACTGCACAGGATTACGATCGTATCTACGGCGCTTTTCGGTTTTTTAAAAGCGCCGGAGATACGATCGTCAGTGTGGTGCCATAGACGGCAATAGAAAAGACGAGTTGCTGTCTACACAGCTCGTCTTTTCTCTGCCCGTCTTTCGGCAGCGGCGTATTATACAACATTGTTGTATAATACGCCGGTGCTTCTGTCTTCTTGACGTCTTCCCATACAATGCTATTGTTGGGGGCGTCGGGAAAACGAGAAGCGGCCGCGGCTTTTGCACAAAGCGTGACAAAAGCCACGGTCCTGCATCAGAGAGAGAACGGCCGCTTTTGGGGCCGTTTTTTCTCTGATGCAGTGTAGACATAGCCTAATACTTAAAAATCTTGGTTATGATCTTCCAACCAATGTCTGACATACTGCATTGTCTTTTTAGAAGGTCCATTTTCCCCAGGGGAGGCCTTCCATATGTATAAGAGGCCAAGAGCATAGCACAAAAACATTTCCCCAGACCATAACGCTGCCGCCACTACCTTGTGTTCTTCCAGCTATGGTTGCAGGGTCTTTGTTCTCTGATATTTCTCACCTGATACACCAAAGTCCATCCATTCAATCAAGCAGAAAACATGAAGGCAACCCTTTGCCAATCAGTGAAGGTACAATTCTGAAACTGGAGTAAAAATTGCAGCCTTTTCCGATTATGCAACTTCAGTAGCAGAGGTACAGTGACCATCCATCTAGAGCCCCACACGCAGCAGGTTTAACCAAACTGCTGTTTTAAATACATGTCTGGTAGTTCTCCATTCCCCAGTTCATTATGGTGGTGAGCTGTTCCACTGTAGAGTATCGGTCTGCCTTCACACACCTGCATAGTGAACGTTCACCTCTCATGCCAATGGTGCGTAATGCTCCAGTTTCCATGTCACTTATTCTTAATGGCGCCATTTGTCCATGCACTTTCACCACAGCAGCATACAATTTGGCGTTTAAAAAGTGGGACGAGGTCAAATTTAACTTGACTGTGTTTTTAGAAAGGGGCAAATTTTCTCAAAAATTCAAATTCTTTAAATTTTCCCCCGAATTTTCCGACAAAATTTTTTTTCGTTCCGAATTATTTCGGCACGAATCTTTTTAAAAAAGGCAGCTATTTCCAGGGGGAAACAAAGCCCCCAAGGATGCTGTAAGAACGTTTGTCCTTGCTTAAATATGCAGAGGGAGTTTGGTTTGGTTTTAAAACAATGTTTGTTTTTAGTTTGACAGAAACATAAAATCCCCCGCCGCTCTTAGAACCCGTTCACTAAAAAATTCCCCGGGCACTTAAGAGGGAAAAACCTGCCCAAAAACTGAACCCAAAAATGTAGCCTGTAAAGTCATGTAAACAAAAACCCGGGAAAAAAAAAACAAGTGGAGCTAAGGGGGGAACTTTAAAGTACACAGGGGAGGTGACGGTTTGGAAAGCAATTATGGGGACAGGCAGTGGAAAAAAAGGGGACATTCGGAGGCGGCTAAACTTTTTAAAGGCCACAGAGTGGCAAAATTTGATACAGTGGGGGAGGTCAGGGAAAAGCAGCAAATGAGATCGGGCGAGTGGCACAAATGCATTCTGGGGGGGGCAAAACATTTTTAAGGGCCACAGATTTGGCACAATCAAAACAGTGTGGGGGTCACGGGGGGGGCAGCAGTATGGGGGACAGGCAGGGGCACAATGACATTCTGGGAGGCGGAAAAAAACCCAGTTTTAAGGCCACAGAGGGGCCACAACCAACAGTGGGGAAGGTCAGGCGGAAGAAGTATGAGATCAGGAAAGTGGCAAAAATAAACATTCGGGAAAGGGTGGAAAAAACAGAAATTAGGCCACAGAGGGGCCCACAATGAAAACAGTGGGGAAGGCACACAGCAGCAGTATAGATAAAGGCAGTGGCACAATGACATTCAAAAGGCCCCCAAAAAAAAGTTTTGGGCCCAAGTGGCACAATCACCCAGGGTGGGGGTAAAGGGGCGGCGCAGTATGAGGCAGGCAGGGGCACAATGACATTCGGAGGCCCCCAAACAGTATTAGGCCCAGAGGGGCCCACAATCACACAGTGGGGAAGGTCAGACAGCAGCAGCAGAGATCGGGCAGTGCACTTTTGACATTTGGGGTGGCAAAACGGAGGAAGACAAGGGGGGAAACAATGTGGGGAGCGGAGGTCACGGGGGGAACCCAGAAATGAGGTGGGCAGTGGCCCAAGGGCACAGTGTGGGGGACATGGCAGCGCCACACCCAGCAGCATGGGGGTTCAGACATTGGCACAATGACTTTGTTGAGGTGGGGTTGGCAATACCAGCCGGTTTAAAAGGGTGGTTTAGGCAGAAGGAGAAACTGTCAGCAGATTTTGAAAGCATCAGGTGGGGGGCAGTCAGAATAGTGGCTGGGGAAAGGTAGTTTAAACCCCAGACTGCGCCAAAAGGCCCATTGGTGTGGGGGGAAAAATCCGGGCCCGATCCACCCCTTTAAAACCCATCTTGACAAAGGTAAAGTCGTTCCCCATTTCCCGAGGACAAGGGGGGTTTCTCCTTGGGGTAATGAGGGCCCCCGCCGCATGAAAACCCGCTCTGTTTCCCCAAACTACTAACCGGGCGGGGACGTTTTCTCCACTGCAAACTCTGCAAGTTCCGACCCCCAAATCCATTTTGGCTGCCCAGTACCCGGGAAAAAACTTTTTAAACTGGGGTGGCGGTCTGTCCTTTTTAGGCCACAACCTGTTGGTTCAGGGACTGCCCGGGCCCTTTCGCTGCTGGCGACTCCCCTCCTCACTAGGCGGGTGAAGGTACTGCTCATAGTGACTCCGACTTGGGTTACTACTAAAGGAGCTGGTACTGCTCCTACCCCCCCCCCCCCCTTCCCCCAGCACCCCGGGGCAGTAGAAAGTGAGCGCTGGGGAAACCCCCCGGTCGGGCCCTGTCAGGGGAAAGGGACGATGCTGCAAAATAGGCGGGCACCCAAATTTAAATTGGGAGGTTTTCCCCTATAGAAAGGGGGTTTTGTCTTCCCTCTCAAAAAGGGGGGGAAAAAAAGGCTCCCATTTTGGCCCGGGTTAGCGGGGGGCCCAATGGGGTTTGGAAGCCAGAAGTCACCCCTCTGCCGGATGTGACAATTGGGCTGTCACTAGCCAGGCAAATAACATGCTGCGGGAAATTTCTGCACAAGTGACCTCCAAGGGGCTCCCGCCTCCATTTCCACTGTATACGCCCAGGGTGTTTGGGGGGTCATCTGCCTAGTTTTCCCCCTTTTCCATCCACCCCCTCCAGTGCTCCGTTTTCCCCCCTTTTGTCCCCCGGGGTAAAAAAATCCCCCTTTTTCCCCCAAAAAAATGTTTCTGCCCCTTTTTGTCCTCCTCCTCCTCCCCTTTTCCCAGCCCCACCGGACCCCATGTGGCCACGAGTTTATTTCGCCACGTCTCCGGCCCCATCCCCAGACAGTTTTTTCAGCATCTTTTCCGGGACAAAAACCCAGTGGAATAAAGTTTTTCCCCTTTCCCCCGTAGCCCTGGCGATTTACAAAAAACTTTCCGCCTCCTCGAAGGGCCCTCAAAAAAACCAGGTTCACCTTGAGCTCCCACTGGCGACATAAAAGTTACCCGGGGGAGTACTTCTGCCCTGCCTGGATCATCAAAAAAATCGTTAAATTTTGGCCTTTCTCTGTTTCTTACAGTCGGTCCAAAAAAGTGCGGGCGGGAAATTTCCCAAAGGCGGGTGGAAAAAATCACAAATCAAGTGTTTTGGGGGGAGGCCTTTCGGGCCGCTGCAACTCGGGGAGGGTTTTTTCCCTGGTTTTTGTCCGAAGGGGAATAAAGTGCATGCACATTTTTCCCTGGCCATTTTAGAATGTTCTGAAGATCGGTGGAAGACTTCGGGAAAACCTTTTCAAACCAGTTTGGGAACACCTGCGCCATCAGGGCGCAGGGGCCCCCAAATCCCTCCCGGTGCAGCCCCGGAAAAACCTTTGTTACTCCCATTGTCCGTCCCAGGGTTTTCCAAATTTGCAGTTGGGGCGGAGAAACCCCACACCAAATTTCTTGCTGAATGACGCGGGGGCATTTTCCTCCCCTTGTAAACTTTTTTTTTCCCCGAGGCAAGCCAGGTGTGAACTGCGGACACGGGCTTTTCCCCTAACATGGGGGTTATGAGGGAAAGGCGTACTTGTAAAAGGCTGAGAGGGTGGTGGAGGAGGGGAGGGAACTTTTGGCGCGGGTTTCGCATTTTGAAAAACGTGGGGGGGAAAAGCGGCATCTCCTGCCCAAGGGTTTTTTGGTGGGGTTTGGGCTAGCACATTCACCCAGGGGGGCCGAAAAGGCCCTGTACTGGCCCTGCCCCTAGTTCCAGCTCCAGACGTCCGCGCTCCCCTTGCCCCTTTGGGGAACAAACCGATAAAGCTCAAGGACGGACCCACCTTCTTTTTACATTTTTATAAATTTCTTTATTTGCCTTTTTGGAAAAGAAATTACGGCTTGGAACCTCCATCCGGCTGGGGAAACAAGCCTTAAATTCCCCTTGGAACGGTGCGGTTTTCCCCCTTTTGGGAAAAAGGGGGGGGACGGGCAGCCCAACAATTTGGACGGGGGCACGGTCAACTGCTAAAACCTTGGGAGGGTTTGGGAAACGCATACTGTTGCCCTCTTTGCAATGCCTCGCTGAACACTGCTGGCGCCATGGGGTGCGAGGAGGGAGGGGAGCATCTGGACCGGGAGTTGATGTCAAAAGAAACAGCCCCTTCTGCAGAGGGGTGGACCCTTAAATTTTCTCCCAAAGGGCTTTTGCTCCCACGGGGCCGCTGCGCTGCTGCAGCGCAGGATGGACCCCCAAACATCTGAGCCACTTTTCCCCAGGCCCCCGGGAAAGGGGACCTGCATGTTTTGGGCGCAGGCGTGGTGCCAACGTTAGCTCCCTGGCCACGCTTCACTTTCCCGCCCACAGATTCTACATATACCCATATTCCCGGGTCCTCCCGGGGTCTTAGCAAAAAAACGCCAAAAACCGCCGAGTTTTCGGAAATTTTTCCGCCAACGCTTTCCCCATTGGTCCCACGCTGCCCCCTGCCCGCTGAGGGCCCCGTAGCTAAATTTTTTGGACCTGCGAAGCGGGGTTTTTTTCCCCGTGGCCGCTTGGTCCCGACCTCACACTGCTGCTATTTTCCCGCTGACTTACGGCCACACGACCCACCCTTTCTGGCTGCGCTTGGGCCCGCGCGTAAGCTGACGCCCTCCCTTTTCCTGCAAGATAAAAACCCCGCTCACCCGGGCCCCCAAATGCGGTCGGCTACAACATCATTATTTGGGTTTCATCGTCACTGCTGTCCTCAACAAAGGGCCCGGTTTGCAGAGGCTGACCTCCCCACAACAAAGACCTCCCATGCCACTCTCCACATCTAAACTTTGGGGGCCCCACTGCAAAAAAAGCAGGGGTATTGGCCCCCTTTCTTCGCTGCCAAGTAGGGTGCTGACTGCCCTCCCAAAAATTTTCACCCCCGGGTAAAAAAAGTGGCCCCTGAGCCCCCGGGCCCCCAAAGAAAATCTCGGCTGGGGAAAAGGATGGGGGGAGGCGGGCTGGGGGGAGGTGAGGGCCGCTGACCCCGCCCCCGGGCCATGCCAAATAATGGTTGTGTCTGAGGGTTTCCCCCCGGGCTCTTGGGTTTGGGGTTTTTCAGTGTCCCAAAGGGAGGAAAGGATGACCTAAATCAACGAACAAGAACCCTTGGGGTTTCTGAAAAAACCAAAGGCCGCTAGATGGGCCTCGGCAGTTGTGGGCCTTTACCAGGACCCCCGCTGCCCACTTTCCCCCTTTCTTGTTGCGACCCCCGGGGCCTGTTCCCGGAAAATTTTTTTTGGGCCCCTGCCCCTCGCAGGTGCAGAGACGCCAACCCCTCTGCTGAAAATAAATGTTTTTTTCTAAAAAGTACCCAACCCCCCCCCCCCCCCCCCCCCAATTTTATGTTTATTTCTGTATATGATTTAAAAATTTTCACCCTTTTTTTTTTACTCCAAAAAGAACCCAAATAACAAGCTTTGGGGAAACCCCTTTTTATATAAATTGCGTCCAAAAATGGGCCCGGGGAAAAAATTTTCTTTTTTGTGTCCCTTTTCAAGCCCCTGGGGGTTTTAACCCAAATGTAAAAGCCCCAAAAAAGGGTTAAATTAAACCCTTCCCGGAAAAGAATTAGGCAAAGGAAAAAAATTTTTTTTATTTTGGCGTTGAAAAAGGACGGTTTATTTTTGTCAGCACACCAGCAAAAAAAACGCTTAATTAAACCCCCGGGTTTAAAATTTCGCCAAAGAATTGAGCCCCCCAAACTAAATAGCTTTTTAGCCCTGTTTTTCAAAATTTCGTGTTTTGCTCGCCAACAACAAGAGTACAGTTGTTTAAATTTAACCCCTTTTCTTGTGAATTGGGTTACAGGGAAAAAATTTTTTTAAATTTTGGGGTTGAAAAAAACGGTTTTCCCTTTGGGGGCAGCACCCCCGCAAAACAACGTTAATTAAAACCCCGGATGTAAAAATTTCGCAATAGAATTGAGCAGCCAAAAATGAAGTGGTATTTGTAATTTTTTAAAACCGTTGTTTCTTTAAATGAATTTCAACCCGGGAAATGGCTTAGATCCCACTTGGATATTGAATGTATAAGCAGCTGCAGTTGGGCCACACTGGATTCAGATCCAAAAACCCCCCAAAAAATTAAAAAATTTGAACATTAAGAGAACAATCTTTGAGACAAGCAAACACCCCCCACAAATCGCTATATAAAAATCATTTTTTCAGTAAGAAACTATCAGCCCCGGCAGGCCTTCCCTGATGAGCAACCCGGGGGTTTTTGAGCTCCCCCCGGGGTTGCACCCGGACTTTTAAAGGGCCTTTCTCACACGGGTTAAATTTTCCCCACGGGGTTTTTGCGCCGTATTTTACGCAAAAAATCCGCCGTGAATAAGGGGCGGGGGGGGGGCGGGGGCCCCGGGGCGCCTTTTAAAAAAAAAAATGTTTTTCATGCACTTTTTCCCCCCCCCCGGGGATTTGGGCCCAGCGGGGAGGAGCGACAATCCACTGTTCTCATGAGAGCAGTGGATTACCCGTAAATTTCTTTTCCGCGGATTGGCGCCGTACTGAAAACGCAAAACCGGGCCGGGGCATTTCGGCGCCAATCCCGGCAGAATAAAACCGTTTGAACCGGGGGCCCTATAGTGCGGGGAGTCAAGAAACCCCCCCCGGTCTCTTATTTGGTTCACCTCTGCACAGTCATGCAGGCTAACCCTTCTTTTCCCCCAGAGTGCTTTTTTTCCCCTGAAACGCCATGTGCTCGCAGGGCCCTTTTAAACAATCAAAAACACACTTCGTTCACCCGAAGTACCCCAAAGTTCGGGCTTCGTTTTCCGGGAAACCCAAGTTTCCTAAAATTTTAAAAGAATTTTTCCCCTTCCCGAATCGGGTTCGCCCCCTCTACTGTGTATTCTGCAGATTCTTCTATTTTGGTATCGGGGACCATCTGACAGACTACCTGCTGGAGCTGAGGAGTGTGGGGGCTACTGTTACTTATTTACAATATAGCAGATATATCAGCTTTTTTTTGGGCCCCCGTTAATGGTTTGTTTTGCTAATAAATTTTTGGTCACTTTATTTTTAAATGCATAATTTTTTGTTTTTGAAGTTTTGAGGGTTAAACCCCTAGTTGCACCCTGGTTAAATCAGCAGGGGCCCCAAAGGGAAACTATTTTTACTGAATAAATTTGGAAAATGTCTGAAACCCATTAATCAATTTTCCCCCCTTTCTTTAAAAATAATAAACTTTATTTTTATAGTGCCAACATATTCCCAGCACTTTTTCAATTTAAGGGGTTCCCACGGGTTTATTGCAGGGACGGATTGCAGCCGTATTGCGCAAACCCTACGCGTTTCAATTCGGCCAAAAATCCGCCCAGCCTTTTTGGTAATCCCCCAGTTCCCTTAAAAAAGAAAATATGGGGTTTTGTCTTTCCCCCCGCCGTCGAAAAACCCCGGGGGGGGAGGGAAAAAGGGAAATTATTTCCCGGGGGGGATAAGCGCCGGGAAAAATGAAAATTTTAAAAGGGGGTGGGGGCAGCTCCCCCGCCCCTTACTCAAGCCCTAAAATTTCGGGCGAAATTTCCTCCCACAAATTTCGGTTGAAAAAAGCCGGGGTGAAACCCGGCCCCTTTTAGAGGGTATAAGTACAAACAAAAAACAAACATCATACAGAAAAAGCTACTTACAGATCAGACACAAGGCGTGCGGGCCCTGCTCACAAGAGCTTACAATCTATTGGGTGAGACGAAGGCTGAGCAGTGCTTGGTTTACATAATGGTCCAGCCATGTCTCAAATAGGGGGTGGTTTACATGAAAAGTGGATGAACCTGCCACCCAGACCGTACATCTATACATAGATAAGTGGCTGTAAGTGAACAAGTGCAGGGAGTGACGGAAGTGTGTGTGACTGAAAGCAGGGGGTTAGCAATAAGGAACATTGGAATGCCTGCCTGAGATGATGTGTTTTCAGGGAGCACTTAAAAATTATGAGAGTTATGAATGTCTCACAGAAAAAAGATAATAGGAATATAGAAAACCGTCTCACAGATCAAAAGAAAAATTCCTAAAACAATAATCTTTAATAGATATGCATTAAAATAATTATCCTTTATACATAAAAATGGCCTCACACATATAGCCACTATACAAATATGCAACTGTAAAGTATAAAGATACCCGGTGTATATCAGTACCTAGATACAAAAGCAAGTGAACAATGTCTAGCTAATCAAGCAAAAAAGACATTGTACCAAATTTCTATTAGCAGGGAGAAGTGCCCCTAAAGAGGGAGGAAAATATGGTCAAAACACGGTTCTGAAGCCCTTGTCCAGTAGAATCCGTTGCCCATTGGACCAGTATATACCATATAATAGAAAAACCCACTATCGCTATCACTATACTAGTTCCATCCAGATAGAGCACTCGCCCCGAAAAGGGGGCCCCACCTCTCGGCGACTCACCCTAACTAACTAAATTATACAGTAACAACAAAAAGAACACAGAAATAAGTCCCGACGCGTTTCCCCAAGATATGGTTCATCAGGGGATAATAATTATACATCTGTGATGAGAGATGATGAAAGGTCCAAGTGATGGCATGACGAGGCCTAAGTAAGTGCCAGACAGTATATACTTAATACCCACCCCTATTAAACCAAATAAACTACTCAGCAATCCAATGCCACTTTACTCACCAATGGTAAGGGGGCAAAGTCCTTGCACATGCTCAATAGCAAAACAAAGACGCCAAACACCACATGTTCCGCGCGCCTCCCGTTCCGCCAAACCGGAAGTGGCAAAACGAACGTAATTCACGGCACGTGCGCCCCAGATAGGAACTAGACTGGCGGAACGAGTGCAAACGTGCACGGCCCCGGGGCCCCGCCGCGCAACTAGCAAACAGTGCACAACGCTCCCCATAAACAAGGGCGCATCGGGCGCCACAACTATACAGATAATACGTTGAACACAATAGCATAATGGTGACCCAAGTAACAGGAGGCTTATCAAGACTCAATATCGAGTACACAAGGTTATGTTAAATAATCCTATGGATATAAACTACCAATAGTTAAGGCTAAGTAAAATAAAGTGATGGGCAGTAAGACAAAAAAGATATAGAAAGATTATATACTCTGAAAGTATTGATAATAAAGAGACTATACCCAACACATGGTATGATATTCTCAACTGATTACCCTATCAACAGAATCCAAAGAAAAGGACCAAGAAAACAAAAACAAAAAAAAAACTGAAATTATGAAAAATATTATAAAAAACAGCCAAATTGCAGGTTTTCTTTAAGACCATCAGGGGTCGTAGTATGTAATCTGAATATTTGTATAGTGGCTATATGTGTGAGGCCATTTTTATGTATAAAGGATAATTATTTTAATGCATATCTATTAAAGATTATTGTTTTAGGAATTTTTCTTTTCATCTGTGAGACGAGTTATGAATGTGCCTGATCGTACGGAGTAGAATGTTCCAGAGAACTGGTGCAGCAGGTGTAAAATCTTGGAGACGGGCATGGGAGGTTCGGATGATTGAAGCATGTAGTCTAAGATCAACAGCAGAATGCAGAAACTGGGTTGGGTGGTAGACAGAGATGAGGGAGGAGATGAAGAAGGGGTGAAGCTTTATGGGTGAGAGAGTGAGGAGTTTGTGTTGTATTATGTACGGAATGGGCAACCAGTGCAGTGATTGACACAGAGTAGAAGTATCAGTATAGCAGCTGGAAATAAAGATGAGTCCGGCTGCAGCATTCAGGACAGATTGGAGAGGGGAGAGTTTACAGAGAGGGAGACCAATATGTACGGAGTTACAGTAGTCAAGACCAGAAAGAATAAAGGCAACAATGAGAGCAAGTTGTTTGCACAGCAAGAAAAAGACAGATTCTGGAGATATCCTTGAAGTGCAGGTGACAAGAGCAGGCACGGATGGGGGGGGGGGGAGATGGTAGGACAGACTGGAGCTTTGTATGACCCCAAGACAGTGGGCCTGCTGCTCAGGAGTTATGATATTACCACGCAAATAGCATGGGGGCGGGGGGTTGGTTAGGAGATGGTGGGATGACAAGTAGTTCAGTTTTAGTTCGATGCTGCTAGAATCCCTGCAAGGCAATTTACGGATGGGAATTGGGGCTTTTCACTTGGGTGATTTCACTTTATAACCTGTACTCCAAAAGTCAGAGTATTATTTTTTCAGCAGAATAAAAAAAGAAAGTAACCAATATAGATTTAGTTTTAGTAACCAGAGCTAAAACCTTGTCTTGGTGTACCAAGTGGTACATGTTCTGCCAATAAAGAATTTTCCGAAAATATTTTCATAGATAGATTTACAGATATGCAGGACCTAGGCTCTTGGGACCACTCTTTATAAGCTGCATAATGAAGCTGCCATTTCCAGTAAGGCTCCCCCTCCCTCCACCATACTAACACACTCGAAAAATTCTAATAAAATATTTAAACTAGTTATTTCTCCCTGCTTGTGTACATTAATCATATAATTTGAGGTCTGCTGCATTGAGGCGGAAACATTTCTCCAATAGTCAACACTCGCATTACAGTTGTGCTATACATGAGGCCAGATAAAACCGGGCCTCGCAATTACAGCAGGCTACAGCCAGCATTTCTAGAGGATCAATGAGCAACAGGATTGATGTGCTTCTGCTTCACCAAGCAAAATAAATGACTGCAGCATATGGCGATTTCCTGTGTGTCTAATCCGTCGCTGTGCCTAGTGTTATAAAACAAACTTCATTTTCTCACCTGGCAACAGGCTGTGGTATAAACTCTTGGTTCACAGGCACCTGCACCCCCTTTTCCCAATCTTGCCGCCACGGGTCAGCCAGTACATAATAGTCCTCTTGGTTCAGCTGGTAGGAGTCGTGCAGTTTCATGGCCGTGATCAGGTCTGTTCGGAACACCTGCATGACAGCATGGAGCGATTAACATTTTAATGCATTCCATTACAATCCTGGCAGGACCAAGATGATCACCAGGGTGGACATTAACCGTAAAAGGCCTACCCCACTGGGCCAGATAATAGCAGCATGGGATTAAATACGACTCATCTAGTCAGCCGTACTGATAGACACTGGAGGAAAGGTTGTGAAATTAAATGAGAAAGTATAAAGGTAATGAGGTACGCAAAATAAGGCAACCACATCATCAACATGAACATAGAAAAATAATAAAAGCATACAATATTCCTGATGGCATTCAGCTCTCTGTGGTTTATATCTAGACATAAAACAACAAGATAGGCAAGATATAGTACACAGATGTATCGCTACATGATATGGTACTCCATGTTACAAGATTTCTACAGAGCTTTTGGCATCTTAGGCCCCGTTCACACGACGGATTTGAACGAGGTTATGGCCGCGGGTTCCGACGCGGTTTCCGCGGCCAAAACCACGACCAAATCGCGGCAAGTTTATTAACATGGTTTCCTATGGGAAACCGCGTTAATATTCACATGCCGTGGGTTTGGCCGTGGCTTTGGGGCCGCATCCAATTCTTGACAGTGAGTCTTCAGCGCGGCGGCCGCGCGGTGTTGCCACGGCTGGTGCACGGCCGGCGGCGCGGTTTCCCCCTGCCTACTAATTTGCATGGGGGCAAACCCTCGCCGCAAGCCGCGCCCCGAGCCACACCCCACTTGCGCCGCGACCACGCCCAGCGCCCGCGGCCAAATCCCTTGTGTGAACATGCCCTTAGATTCACAGGATGGTTGGACAAAATAACTAACACATACCTATATTTACATGTGTTATCAGGTCCAACATATCACGCCCATAAAATACAGTTCCAAAGGGGATGATCGTTTCTGCATGCCCGGTAGGGGCATGTGACCAGAGTTGCTGCATTGTTAGGTATGTCAAGGTCTACTTTTGCCTGATGACATCTATACACATGGACAAAACTGACAGTAACCTTCTGATAAGGAAAGAAAAACCCACAATGATCACTGAAATGACTTGAAACTGAGGTAATAATGAATTGAACTTAAAGGGGTTGTCACGTGACAGCAGTTAACAATGTTTTATGCTGGTTGCCAAGCAGAGCTTGTGAAATGGAGAGGCGTGTTCCTCCCGGCAGGGAGTATCTTCACTCTATACAGGCACGCCCCACACTGTGTGCACGTGAGGATTCATTCTGTAGGAGCTGGGGGAAGGGAGAGGTTCTCAGCTGTCATTGAAATCATTGGAAGTGAAAAGCTAAGTGTAACTCGATAGTTCATCTAAATTTCTCGCGCTCTCTACATACTTTGTAACTAGAATGGACATTTTTTTTTCTCTGTCTCTCTCACTTACATAGATTATTACACCTCTGACCTCTACAGAACAAACTATACGCTTTATCTGTTTGTGTTCACATGGGGCTGCTTATCTGTCTCACAAGTGGTTAACATGGGACCTTGCATCTGTCTCACAAAAGTTTTTATGTGGTACTGTACATGAGATAAGACTGCACCTCTTACATGGGACTGCTATGTTTTCCATTTTACATGGGTCTGCCGATGTAAGACTGCACCTCTAACATGGGCTGTGTTTTCTGTTTTACATGGGTAAACCTCTCTCTCCCTGTACGTTCCCATCAACAACCTGTTCACTGCATCTCCTTTGCCTACGCTTTCTCGTCCGTGACCTGGGCGGTACAGAACGCTTAGCCGACAGCCAGTAATGCTTTAGCTGGGCGTTATTCGACCTGGGCTCAAAAATCGTTGCTAAGCACATGTAAAGCAGCCCATTCTCTTAAATCATAGCACTAACCATAGCTAATGGTAACCAAGGACGTACATGCTTAGATTTTTGGTCCCCTCATTTTATACTATGATCTTCGTAGTGAGACAACTACTTTAAATATAAAAATTAGACATTGCTTTTAAATTGTGTTGCAACTGACAAATTATGAAAAACAAATTAAACTGGCTTGGATAAAAATAATGGTACTCTTAATATTTTGGTGCACAATCTGTTGAGGCAATCACTACAAACAAACAATCTCATTAATCTCAGTATGTTCACACAGTCCGGGTGCTTTGGAAGCATGCGCTGATCAGCGCGTCTTTCCAAAGCACGAGGGGGGGGTTGTGGTGGGGCGTCATCGCAAACAACTGACATGTCATTTCTCCCCCCACGCGCACAATACGATCGTATTGTACGTGTGTGTGTGTGTGGGGGGGGGAACGATGCATAATTCGTAGATCTCTATGAGAGCTATGGATTACCATAAATTGCGGCGCACATTTCGCCTTGTAGAACGCACAATACGTGGCGAAATGTGCACCAAAATAAGCCGTGTAAACATATCCTTAAATGACAATTCTGCACTGTCCACAGTGAGTTTGGTCTACGTCTTCTAAGAAAAAGGCTCCCGCTGTCTCATGTTTGAAGGTGCCTTCTCCAGACTGCAGGTTTCAGCTCCCTCAACAGACCTTCAATAGGATCGAAATCAGGGCTCATGGAAGGGCACTTCAGAACAGTCCAATGCTTTGCTCTTAGTCATTATTGGATGTTTTTGCTTGTGTGTTTTAGGCCATTATCCTGTTGGTGGACCAATGACCAGCGACCGAGACCAAGCTTTCTGACCCTGGGGAGCACATTTTGCTCCAGAATGCTTTGATACTTCATTGTACCCTGCACAGATTCAAGAAACCCTCTGTCAGATGCAACAAATCAGCTCCGGAATATAACCGAGCCTTAGGCTATGTTCACACGGCTTATTTCAGAACGTATTTACATCGGATTGCCGATCGTAAATCCGTTCCGTAATCAGTTGAAAATCAGTTGCAAATAAGTGCCACTAAGTGTGGCACGTATTTGTAACTGATTTCCCGACGGATTCACCATCTCCAATCATTGTAGGTGGTGAATCCGTCCGTAAATAATTGACATGCACATTGGTTTTCCGTCCGGATTGCCGTCGTCAATCCGCGGCGGCAATCCGGCACGGAAATACGCGTCGTGTGAACGACTAGCCGTATTTTCTATTGAAATCAATAGAAAATAGGCTGTTACTTATTTCTGACCGATTTGCCGACGGATTGACGATCGTCAATCCGTCGGCAAATTCGCGGCGAAATAAGCCGTGTGAACGAGGCCTTACAGTTTCACAGAAGATACAATGTTCTATTTTTTGCATGCTTCATTTTTGCGTCTGTGAACATAGAGCTGATGTGACTTGCCATAAAGCTCGAGTCTTGTCTCATCTGTCCAAAGAAAATTCTCCCAGACGTTTTGAGGTTTGTCAATATGCAGTTTGGTAGATTCATTTTTTAAGATTTTCTTTGAACAGTGGCAATGGCAGCAATGGACCTTGAAATTAATTTCTAATCTGTTTGGATGTTCTGGACTCGTTGGTTACCATTTGTATTATCCATTTCTTCAATTTGTCATGAATTTTCCTCTTGTGACCACTTCCAAAGGGGTTACCTACAGTTCCATACACCTTACACTTCTGAATAATATGTGCAACTGTAGTAACAGGAACAACAAGCTGTTTGAAGATGATCATACAGTCTTTAACATGTTTGTCTAAGTTTCTTTATCTCCTGAGACAACTCTTAGCCTCTTTTGGTCCATTGTCAGCATGGTACCAAACAGCACAGTGACTACTTTTCAAACTTGTCAGTGTGAAGATACTTGTGATGCGAACTACAAGACAACTTTATTTAAGATGTCCCTTTTGCCAAATTATTTTCAATCTTTTCTAGGGGTATCATCATATATCCAGGCAGTTTTATTAGGATTTTTTACATTTTTTTGGTTGAACCACAATTCAAAACGCAGTGTTACTAATTGATTTTCAGTAATTAATTTATTTAAGAAAATTTATACTTTTGGCAGTTTCAACTTATTTCAATGAACACAATGGGTTTTTGTAAAAAACAAAACAAAAAAAAACCAAAAACGGCACCAACAATTTTGTCCACGTCTGTTAGTATGTAAAGCTCTGCAAGTCATCTGCAGACAGAAACAGCTGTAGTTGAAAGTCAAAGCTTGACACGAGGGACAATCACATTTCCATGTATGAGTGTGCATACAGAGACAGCGGTCAATCACTGCTCAGATCGAATATTAGACTTCTCAAACTAGAAGAACAAATTTAAACCAATGGATTACAGATCCTACTATAAATCAGTCTGCTCAGCTTCTCTGAAGTTTAAAAGGAATTGTTCCATTTTAACAAAATGTCTCAGTGGGGAGGTTTTTATTAGCCCCTTCCCGACAGTGGACGTAACAAAGTCCTAGCAGGAAGTGACTTGCCACAAATGGACGTGCAGGTACGTCCGAAACATCGTGCAGGCTCTCAAGCAGGGCCCGCACGATCGCAAGCGATTAACTCCTTAGCTGCACCGAATTGTGATCATAGCAACTAATGTGATCTCCATTGCGTCACCGTGATGTCATTGCGGCTGTCGATGGCTTCCCTAGCAGCCCGGAAGCCTACCAACGGCTTCCGGACTGCCTGTGACATCACTCTGTCCGGCCGTGCGTAGTGCTACATTTTTCATTTTCACAGCTTAACGCGAAAGTTTGTGAAACACCTGTGGTGTCCATATACTCACTACACCACTGGCTATATTCCTTAAGGCAGTGTTTCTCAACTGCAGTCCTCAAGACCCACCAACAATTCATGTTTTCAGGATGTCCCACAGAATGCACGGACAATAATTATATCATCTGTGTGATACCAAGGAAATCCTAAAAACGACCTGTTGGTGGGTCTTGAGGACTGCAGTTGAGAAACACTGCCTTAAGGGTGCAATTTATAATATGGGGTCTTTTTGGGGGTATTTAAGTTTTAACACCTTAGGGTTTCTGCAAACCTGTAATGGCACAAAAGAAAATTGTAATGAAAATGAGACCCCAGAGTTTAGTAGGCGCTCCTCCTATTCTGAGGCTTGTGGTTGAGCCAAAAAGTGCATTAGGTTCACTGATGGGAGATCTCTAAAACCATCAGAGTTGGGAGAATCGTAGACCTGCATGTCCCTGTTATTATCTACTTTTTTCCAGTGAAAAATGGATAAAAATTTAAAATCTGCACAAAAAAAGTGAAATTTTGAAGCGTCACCTCTACTTTGCTTTACATTTTTGTGAAACACCTTATGGGTTAATAAACTTCCTAAGTGCTGTTTTGAATACTTTAAGGGGTGCAGTTTCTAAGATGAAGTAATTTTGGAGGTATCATAATGGCCCCTTATTGCCAAATCAGAATTGGACTGGTCCCTAAAATTAAAAAAAAAAAAAGCCTAAACTTAAAAATGTGAAAAATCACTACTAAATTTCTAGGCCTTCTAATGTAAAAAATAAAGACATTTAAAAATTATACCAACCTACAGTAGTGATATAGTAGATGCTAGTTATATTTTGTGTTGAATAACTATCTTACACCCATAAATTTTTGAACTTTAAAAATGACATTTTTGAAATTTTCACTATAGATTACAATTTTTCACAAAGACTGTATGATCCAAAAATTCTTACCAAGTTAAAAGCACAATGTGTCACAAGAAAATATTTTCTGAATTTGGATAGTTATAAGTATCAAAAAGTTACTCCCACATAAAGTGACACGTCAGATTTAAAAAAACAGGCTCTGTCAGGAAGATCAAAACAAGCTACGGCAGTAAAGGGTTAAAAAAAAAAAAAAAAAAAAAAAAACCCACCACCCTCATCTATTAAACTCCCTCCATTCCAGAGCTGCCACCAGTCCCAATTAACCAGCGGATAACATCATGATTATGGGCCACATGATCACAGCCAATCACAGGCCTTAGCGGTCACGTGCCATATACATTGGAAGAGACTGCTGTTGCCTGTGGATAGCTGCAAGGTTATTAACAATGAACAGGACATCATTGGCCAGGAGCACAGGAGTGGCATCAGCGCTGGAATAGCAGGTCTAAAAGGAAAAGGTTTTTTTTTTCTACTTTAAAAGTTTCCTGACCAACTAACAAGCATTTTGTTAAAATGGAAAACCCCTTTAACAGCTTCAGTATAAAACTTGTGTGTATTTTTGCTACAATGTGAATTGCCCTTCTGCCCTTTGGGCATAAGTTTTGTTTGGGAAGTCACCCCTGTGGGTTGAAACTATGGAACAGACTGCATTTCTCTTTAATTACGAGATAATCTATATAATATTACTAAATGCTTGTATACTAATTTTGATGTGGATTTAGATTTTCTTTTCACTTAACAGAAGATTCAGTGGTTGCCATTTATCAGAACATAATCCAATCAAATTCAATAAGGGATTTAGGATTTATGTTTTACAACAAAGGAATAAAACACAAGTGCCATCAACTATAACTTGATACAAGACTCCATGTAATACCTCGGATGGCTTCCGGTCTTCACTTCTTGAGATTCTACCATGACGAGACCTTGTCTGCTGAGACCAGGACGTCGACAGGCCTATAAAACAAGCAGGCAATTACAAGCCATAATCAAAATTTATACAGAAATACAAAAAAAAAAACAACGTTTCGATTTTGTAGACATCGGTGGCAGGTCCCTTCATAGGGGTCTATTAATAAGCTTTGGTCAAAAACACAATAAAACCAAGATACGTGAGCGGCCCTAAAGATACAAAACCTACAACCAAATAGAGTTACCTAGAAAGACTAGTGTCAAGATTTAGGGGGCTTTAATCAACCCGAAAAGCTTTTGGGGGTACCTCCCCGAAGGAGGAGTATATTAGATCGGTCCCATTTGAGGAGGTTACCTTGACGTGGCAGATGGACACACACAATCCAATCACAATGGATTTACTAATACAGTCTACTATGTATACAATGTAAACTACGACTAGAGAGTCTAGAAGATGGCAAATTTGTCAGTGTACTATAAATCTGGTGCAGGTTTAGACACTTTTGTCTAACTTTATACCACTTATGACCTGGCTCACGTTTGTGACAATAATTACACCAAAATTTTTCAACGCACTGCGTCGCATGCTAAGCCACGCTCCTTTCACGTAAATCCCACTCAATTTGTCAGACGCAGTGTAAAGCAGGGCTGTGAAGTCGGTAAGTCCTCCTCAATTTCACCGACTCCCACTCCCGTATACGAGAGCGCATGTTTAAGTCATACCTTTAGTAAAATGGTAAGATCAGGCTTTTTATTACCCTTATGATACAATAATACAGCTATTTAGGTAGAACATAAAATATATTTATTGGCTACAACTTTAGAGCACAAAAAAACGTTAAATTCTAAATATACAAAGCGCTGCAGTAAGTGGGGAAAAAACAGTTTTCAACAAAAACGTTCTGAA